>PVIY010030278.1:0-31128 GCA_004026745.1 Myrmecophaga tridactyla | reverse complement strand
AGATATTATACCAATCTTATGTTCCTGAAATATATTCCATTTGGTTTTCTTATGTAATTCTTTTTATATGTTGTTGGATTTTGTTTGCTAGTATTTTGTTGTTGATCTTTGCATCTATGTTTATAAGAGATATTAGTCTGTAGTTTTCTTGTGAACTCTTTTTTACTAGTTAATATTAAGATTAAACCTGATCTCTTATTATGAGTTAGGAAGTGATCTCTTCTCTTTTTTTGGAAGAGTTTTTGAAGAATTGGTGTTCATGCATTTTAAATGTTTGGTATTGACCAGTGAATCCATTTATGTCTGAGTTTTTCTCTGGGTAACTATTTGTTTATTAATTCATTTTTTTTTCTTATTGTAAGCATGTATATTCAAGTTGTCTTTTTCTTGTCAGTTTTGGTAGTTAGTTTTTGTCTTTCTAGAAAATTCATCTAAATTATCTCATTTATTGGCATACAATTCGTAGTATTTCCTCATAACAATTTTTATTTGTCTGAGGTTGCTAGTAATGTCCCCTCTTTCATTATTATATTAGATGTTTGAGTCTATTTCTTTTTGTCAGTGTAGCTAAAGATTTTTCAGTTTCACTGATCTTTTTGGAGACCTATTTTAGATTTCATTGATATTCTCTATTATTTTTCTATATACTACTTGATTTGTTTCTCTTGTAGTCTTCGCTATATACGTCCTTGTGCATACTTTGGTTTAGTTTGTTCCTTCTTCCTAGTTTAAGGTGGAAGGTTAGGTTGTTGATTTGAGAATTCTTTTTGAGTATAAATGTTTATAGTTATAAATTTCCCTCTAGTACTGCTTTGGCCACATCACATAGGTTTTGGTATGTGGTGTCTTCATTTGCATTCATCTCAAGCTATTTTTCTAACTTCCTTTTTGACTTATTTTTTGACGCATTGCTTATTAGGAATGTATTTAACTGGCATATATTTGTAAGTTCCTCAAATTTCTTTGGCTTCATTCCTTTGTAGTTGGAGAACATATTTCATTATCTTTCTATCCTTTTAAATTTGAGGTTTGTTTTGTGGTTTAGCATATGGTCTCTTCTGGGGAATGTATGCTTAAGAATGTGTATTCTTCTGTTGGGTGAAGCATTATTCAAAGCTCCTATTTCTTTGTTGATTTTTTGCCTAGTTGTATCCATTATTGAGGTTTTAATATGTTCATAAGCCATTTTTTTTTCTTCTGTGAAGTAGTTATTTATTTTGTTCTGTTCAATTAAAAAATTGGCAGTATATAATTACATACAGGCCTGTAACACTGTGGGTGTCTGAATAAGGGAAGAAAATATTAACTTACGGACTCTAAGAAATGGAATTGAGCATCTAATCTTAGAGATTTTCATGGGGATTATTTGATATCTTTAAGTCACAGGTAATTCTGATACCGTTTAAACAACTTTAAAACTCTGAGAAAAATAGATTTCCAATTTTTTTTCTATAAATACAGCATAATAACACAGTTATCTGGGCATATATAGCAGGCAGAAAACAAAATTACCCTGGCTATTACTTACAGATATTGATATAACAATCTTAAATCACACAAAAGAAAATAGAATGAAATGGTTTAGGTAATATGCAGTAACATGCCAGGTGTATTCCTGTATTTAATAAATTATTTAATATTTTAGTGTTAGAGACCCTATTTGTTTAATTGAGTATAATAATAGGTTAGTGGAATAAAAAATTGTCATCTTCTTGGTAGAAGCTTCAACATCATTTGAAAGAAATGTATTATTTTCTTCTTGTAAAACCCTAGTAAAATAGGATTAGGTAAATACTGCCTTTTTGTAGTAAAAATGTTATACCTCATAATAGAAGTATTCTCCTAAAAGTCAGGATGAAGACTGATATATTTACTGTCAATACTGTTAATTAATAGCATTCTGGAAGTGCCAGCAGGAGTTATAAAAATGGTGGATGGAAGAGGTAAAAATTAGATTGTGCAACTGTAAACTGTATTACAATCAATAGAATGACTAGAAGCAGTAAGAAAATTATCAGTATAGTGGTTGCTTAAGAAAGTAAGTATAAGCAAGTCCACAGCTTCCATACACACAAGCACACACACGTACATTGGAAAATACAACTCTAAAAAATACAACTTTATAGAAGTAACAGAAAAGATAGATTTTTTAAAAACTTTTTTTATTGTATAATATAACATATATACAAAGCAAAGAAGAAGAAAAAAGCAATAGTTTTCAAAGCACTCTTCAACAAGTAGTTACAGGGCAGATCCCAGAGTTTTCAATGGGCAATCATGCATTGCTCTCAGATTTTTCCTTTTAGCTGCTCCAGAATATAGGAGGCTAGAAGGAATTAATATTTTTTTATCATTGCAATTGACTTTTTTGTGAAAAATAACAAATATATATAAAAAACAATAAATTTCAAAGAGCAGCACAGCAATTAGTTGTAGAATAGATTTCAGAGTTTGGCATGGGTTGCAATTCCACAATTTTAGGTTTTTACTTCTAGTTGCTTTGAGACTAAAAGAGATATCAATTTAATGATTCATCAGTCTTAGTCATTTGTTAAATCCTGTCTTCTCTGTAGAACACCACCATCACCTTTGATCTTTCTGTTCCTCCTTTAGGGATATTTGGGCTGTGGCCATTCTAACTTTTTCATGTTGGAAGGAACTGTCAGTAATATGGGGTAGGGAGATGGAACTAGCATCCTGAAGAGGCTGGGCCTTTTAGGTTTAAGGATTTATCTAGTCCAGGGACCCATCTGGAGGTTATACGTTTCTGGAAAGTTACTCTAGTGCATGGAACCTTTGTAGAATCTTATATATTGCCCTAGGTGTTCTTTAGGATTGGCTGGAATGGTTTTGATAGGTTATGATAGGTAACAGTGTTTAACTGAAGCTTGCATAAGAGCAACCTCCAGAGTAGCCTCTTGACTTTATTTGAACTCTCTCTGCCATGCATTCTTTATTAGTTACACTTCTTTTCCCCTTTTAGTTCAGGATGAAATTGTTGATCCCGTGGTGCCAGAGTCGGACTCAGCCCTGGGAGTCATCTCCCCTGCTGCCAGGGAGACACAGAAAAGATTCATTTTATGAATTGAATTTAGCAGGAAATTTTTATGATTTACATGAGGGCTTCCTGTTTTTATATAGGAAAACTCAGTATTATAAATGCTAGTTATTCCTAAATTTAATCTGTAAATTTTTCTAATAATTCCTAAAATATAATCTTTTTGAAGAAATTGTCAGAAGAGTAAACATGTGAAAATAGCCTAGAAACTTCTAAGGAAAATTAAAGTGGGGGATAGCATAACATATTAAATGCATTATGAAGTGAAAATGATTAGGATCACCTCCAAAGTTTTAGCACAACAGAGAGGTATGTGGGATAAATTCATTAGGTAGATAGAGGACTGATGTAGACTAATTCCTTGACTTATTAAAGAGGGTCTTATTAATATTGAATTGTTTGGAGTTGGAGTCTAGGGTTGTCTGCTTCTAATCTATGCTATTCTTTTGTAGCCCAGGAAAGTTAAGAAATATAAAGAATGATAAATGTTTATTGACTTTTATTGACCAATTAATTAGTTTGGTGAATAGTGGAAGCAAATAATTTGAGAATCTAGAGAATTCTTCAAAGTACTTCTCTTTCTCTCCCTAAAGAAAATAACAAAATAACCAGTGTGCTTCTCTGTAAAAATAACAAACTGTGGTTGCATTTATATCATACCTCTAAAGTTAGGTTTTATTCCCTTTTTTATTTAATGCGATTTCATTGGGTTAAATGAAAGGGTTGAGTCTTCATTTCAAACTAGGAAAACCATTCTTATTTTGTATTCATACTTTTGCCTAATATTTACTGTCTATACTCCTAAACTGAATTTACCTTTGTCTGTCTAGAATAATGTTGGATTTAAATGAGAAACATTTATTTACCATGGTAAAACAAAAACTGAAATCAGGGTACAATTGCGACTCATATTGTACCCAGGCAGCCTGCTGTTTAAAATGTGATTTCTGGTGAGTGTTGTTGACTTAGCTCTGGGATTCATTAATGAGTTGAGTAGGTTTTCTTGTGAGCGCTCATATATGATTGATCGTAAAGTGAAGGGAATGATCACTCATCGTGCCTACCTTTGATAAAGTATCCCTATATCCCTGCTGTCTGGGGATATAGTGAGGACAGATAGGACTGGGTGATACCTAAGTAATTAGTGTATGTTGGTTCCAACTGAAAAAAAAACTGAGGTTAATGATCAGGTAAATGGAGATGGAATACATTAATGGGGGCTAAGGAATAGAAGACCTTAGGGGAAAACTTACCAAATTTTATAGGTCATTATAATATCTTCAATCTTACTTTAGATATGCATAGAAATAAGACAGTTTAGTGGTTAAAAAAAATACCTTACATATTTACTTTTGCTTCTTTATATAATTTACTTTTCAGGATATTTTTCGGCCTTTTTATATTTGGAAATGACTTGAAGTCCTTAATTTTTATTCCATAAAATCTGTTAATGGATTTGTTTGCTGTTTAAGCTATCATTGATCTTCAGAATTAAATGATAAGGGGTCTGGCTCATAAAATATCTTTTCAGCTGAAAAGTGAAAAACTTTCTATGTTTGTGTTGTTGAGATGGCTTATTTAAATAAAATTTTCTTGAATTACCTTTCCTAATGATGTATATTTAAGATGCTGGCAGTCTTGGTCCATGTTTCCCAGTAGATCCTTATTTAGGTTAAAAAGATTTCTAGTCATTTAGCTTGTAATGTTTAACAGCAAAGTACACAAACATACATGAATAGAGTAATTCATGCATGAAGATACTGATAAATCCCTTTTTTTCTGTCCAAATTTAATTTTTGCCTGATTACCAAATAAGTCACAGTCCTTTCTGATTGGAATGATTGGCTTACCTTTAACTGCAAGGGGCTTAAACTATGAGTCTTTTAAGAAGCCTTGTCAGTTTTTGATGATTTAATCTGCTGAGCTCACAGCACCCAAGAGAGGGTCTTGGTTGAAGTTTTGCTTCTGATGCTGCTGACCACTGACACTGACTCCATAGATAATGGAGTTCAATAACAGCTACCTACAGGTTAACACTTTGAATATTATCCATAATAGTGCTTTAATTAATTCAGTACATGAAGGTCACAGTTTGATAGAAAGTTTCATTAAATTTGGCAGTGCTGACAAAAAAAAATTTTTTTACCTGTGTTCATCTGTACTATATATTTGCCTACAGATTTAATGCATTTTTCTCATGGGTTTATGTTGTGTTTCAATTTATTTTCTGAATGAAATTCAATTTGTTATTTCCATTTCCCCCAAATATGAACATTTCAAGCATTTCTAACTGATAGTTTCATGACAGATGACTGCATCCATGCTGAGCAAGAATGGGTCGACCTGGCACAAAGAGATCACACACTAAAGCAAAGGAGATTTCCAACACTACCACTACCACCGCCCCCTGATTTTAGAGTATTTTGATGGTGGAAAAGATACATGCTTTGATTTGTTCATAGCTTCATGCATTAAATATTGTCTCTCTAAAATACTACATTTTTTCATCTGAAAAAAATCAGATGAAATTTTATTTTTGAACCCATTTTATTTATTTTGAACCCATTTTATTTATTTTGATTCCATTTTATTTATGCCACAGAAAGTCAAAGATTCTCTACAACAAATACAAGAAGGAAAAAAGCAAACAAACTTTTTAGTGAGTCTGAAATTAAAGGTTTACTCTAAGTGTTAAAAAATGAGGTACTATACTTTAAAACGCAAATCACTGTTAAAATACCTAAAAACTTTTAAAAAATGTATTTAAGATAATCTGAGGTTATTTTACTGAAAAACAAAGAATGGTAGCTGAATTCAGTTCATATACACATTGAATTCAGCAATAATTATATTTTTTAAATACACAACCTGACAGTCACTATAGTAGATAATAATGACTCAGCATGAGAGCCACGTAATACACTTCTTGATTAACTCATTGCCTGTCCTGTTCTCACAGAGACATGCTTACATATCATAATTGTCATAATTCCCACCATCCCCACTGCTAACACTCATGCTCCTTGATTAGGGCACAACTCCCAGATGAGCTATTGCTGATGCTAAATAATTCTCTTCAGCCTCCTGCTTCTGTTCTGCAGAATCTCCAATTATATATAATGTCCCTGATGAGCCATATTAATGTGAACAAAGTTCATACCAGGAATCTATTCTATTCCATTTTCCCCAAAAATGTAGAGAAAGTAATTTGACTAAGCAAAAGATAATCAAAACATTTCAAACCAGTATAATATAGTGTTTCTGCAAAAAGCTCTTCAAAAAACAAAAGCAGAAATAAAAGAAAGAAAAAGTAGTATTTGAATATCTTAAATGCTTTCTTTTCCTAATTAGTTATTTTGTCACTAAAAATCTAGTGTTTTAAACTTGCACGTTGTATTCTTAATCTAAAAGGTTACTGAAGGCTAAATTTTATGAGTAAAAATGGGGGCAGCCATTTTTTAATCCTGATTCAAGACTGTAGACTGAAAACTTGTGATTAGATTATCTCCATGGAGATGTGGCATGCCCAATTGTGGGTGTGACCTTTTGATTAGATGGAGATGTGTCTCCACCCATAACACGTGGGTCTTGATTAGTTTGCTGGAGTCCTTTAAAAGAGGGAACGTTTTGGAGAGCCCTCATGGCAAAGCAGATGTAGACACTTGCAGAACAGTTGCTTCAGAGAACAGAGACATGGATGTTTGCAGATGCTTGGAACCTAGCAGATGTCACCATGAGATGTTAAGCAAGTCAGAACCTGGAGAGAGCCAAGAGAAGACGAAATGAAAGCCAGTCCCGGAGAAGCAAAGTAAGGAACCCCCACAGGAACAGTGGCTGAAAGCAGTGGAGCACAGGAGTAAGGGACCTGCATATGCCAGCCACGTGACTACCCAGCTGACAGAAGTGTTCCTGACCCATTGGCCTTTCTTGAATTAGGTATCTCTCCTTGGATGCCTTAGTTTGGACATTTTTATAAGCTTAGAACTGCAAAGTTGTAACTTAATTAAATTCCCTTTTTAAAGGTCATTTCAATTCTGGTATATTGCATTCTGGCAGCTTGCAAACTAAAACATTTACCAATCTGTATTTTCAGGTTTTTCCTTTTAGCTGTTCCAGAATACTGGAAGCTATAAGAAATATCATTTTAGTGCTTCAGCAGTCATACTCATTTGTTAAATCCTATCTTCTTTGTTAAAATTCCTCCTCCTCCTCTGACCCTACTCCCAGTCTATAGGGTCTTTGGGCTATGCCCATTTTAACTTTTTCACGTTGGAAAGGGGTGTCAACAATACAGGATAGGGGATGGAATTAGCTGCTATTCTTGGAGAGGCTGGCCTCTCTGGGTTTCAGGACTTACATGTCCTGGGAACACTCTGGAGGTTATAAGTTTCGAGGAAGTAAATTTAGTACGTGAAACTTGCAGAGTCTCAGTTAGAGCCCTAGTTATCCTTTAGGGTTAACAGGAATGATATTTATTGGGGTATGGCAAACCATGACAATTAGCAAGGTTTAGCTGAAGCTTGCATAAGAATAGCCTCAAGAATAGCCTCTCTTAACCACTGATACCTTATTTTGTTAAATTTCTTTTCCCCCTTTTAGTCCAGAAGGCATTGTTGAGCTCTTTGCCAGGGCCAAGTTCAACCCTGAGAGTCATGTCCCATGTTGTCAGGAAGATTTTCACTCCTGAATGTTGTGTCCCATATAGGGGAAAGGGTAATAATTTTCCTTGCCAAGTCGGGCCTAGAGAGAGAGAGAGAGAGAGGCCATATCTGAGCAACCAAAGAGGTTTCCTGGAAGTGACTCCTATGCATAATTATAGATAGTCTTAGCTTCTCCTTTGCAGAAATAAGTTTTGTAAGGGCAAGCCTCAAAATCAAGAGCTTGGCCTATTTTCTTAGAAGTTTTTGAGATAGTACCAGGAATTTCCCAAATGGGAAAATTTAATATTTCCTTATTTTTTCTCTCTAATCCCTCTAGGGATTCTACCAATATTTTAAAAATATCAGCTTGCCATAGTCTGGGATGTCTCTGGGTATTACATTAAACTATGTAGAATTATAAGGCCTCATTCTGATTCTAGAATCCAGGAGTTTGGGTTGTTTCAATGAGCTATCCAGAAAGGTTGATTAGATTATGTGTTACAGAAAATTTAGTTCTAGATGCAATAAACCTGTCTGCCTTTGGTCTCATATAATAGGTGAAGCTCTAGAGTACATGCATTATCTTTTGCCCTGTATTCTGATTTAAACTTACTCCCAGCCATATTGGATTCATTTTTATCTGTGATTGAAGGCTGATCTCTTTTTCAGTTACTTTAACTGTCATTGTATGTTGCGCTGCAGACCTCCAACTATGAATGTTATGTGTCACAGAGATACTCAGTTACAGAGAAATACCAGTTTATTCCCATATAGTTCAGTGTCTCAGAATCTAGAGACCCACTTACAACTTCAGACCAAGGATGACTGCTTATAAGAGCTTACGACCTAGGCGCCAATTTTCTTTTAAGTATTTTCTGAAAGGGACCATAGCATATTTATTTTGTTGTTTTGTGCTTATTTTGAACAGTACATCGTCTTCAAGGTTCATTCAGTTCATTGTGTGCCTCACGACGTCATTCATTTTTTGTAGTTGCCCAATATTCCATCATGTATATTATGACAGTTCTTTTGGCTTCTCAGTCATTGTACCCTTTGGCCCTTCCATTCATTACCCTTCATGAATAATGTCCAAAACAAACCATGTGTTACAGGGTCCTCACTTGATTGTACAATCAGCAGCACTCTCAATTTTGGACAATTTTGATTTGTCCGAAGAGACAAATCAAATACATAAATACAACCTCATCAAATATCAAATCTAAATTTCCCCTAATATCTTGTTGTCTCCCCCCCTACACCGCCTATTATTTATCCATGGTATTGCAGTAGTGCTTTTGATGTTTTCCTCTTAACTGTAGGCCATAGTATGTAGTATTAGTTTTCCCCCCTAAACCCCTTTATTATTGACTCTTTCAACTAGATCAAGCCTTTGAAGGAGTTCACGCAAGAACACTTCTAATGTCATTCTCTTTCAAATTTTTTTAATTTTTATTTTTAAACTTTTAAGTTGTAAAATATAACATTTATGCAAAGCAAAGAAAGAAAAAAGCAATGATTTTCAAAGTACACTTCAACAAGTAGTTAAAGAACAGATCCTAGAATTTGTCAGGTGCTTCCATTGCAGCAACTCAGAGTTTTCCTTCTACCTGCTCCAGAACACTGGAAGCTAGAAGGAATATAAATATAGTGCTTGAGCGTCCATACTTGTTTAATTCCATTTTCTCTGTTATACCTTCTCCATCTCCTTTAATCCTTCTCCCAATCTATAGAGGTCTTTGGGCAGTGCCTGTTCTGACTTTTTCATGTTGAGAGAAAGGATAGGGGGATGAAATTAATTGAAATCTTGGAGAGGGTGTTCCGTCTGAGTTCCAGGGTTTATCTAACCTGGGAACCCTCTGGAAATTATATGTTCCAGGACGGCAGACCTAGTGCATGAAACAGAGTCTTCTTCAGAGTCAACAGGAGTAATCTTGTTTGGTATTTGCCAAACCATGGAAATTAGCACTGTCTAACTGAAAAATGCATATGAGCAACCTCCAGAACAGCCTCATGACTCCATTTGATCTCTCTTGGCTACTGATGCCTTATTTTATTAATGTCTTTTCCCTTTTTGGTCAGGAAGACATTGTCGATCCCATGCTGCCAAGGCCAGACTCATCCTTGAGAATCATGGCCCATGTTGTCAGGGAGATTTTTTACCCTTGAATGACTTGTATTGTGTAGGAGGGTGTGCCAGTTTTAAAGGATGTATGTACCCTAAAAAAGCCATGTTTTAATCCTAATCCCATTTTGTAAAGGCAGCCATTTCTTCTAATCCCTATTCAGTATTGTATGTTTGAAACTTTAATTAGATCATCTTCCTGGAGATGTGACTCCATCAAGAGTGGTTGTTAAGCTGGATTAGGTGGAGATGTGTCTTCACCTGTTCTAGGTGGGTCTTGGATTATTTTACTGGGATCCTATAAAAGAGGAAGCATTTTGAAGAAAGGAGGAAATTCAGAGAGAGCAGAGAAGAATGACAGAGCCATGAGAAAGCCACGACAGAGAACGACAAGAGAGAAAGCCAGGAGATTGAGAGAGAGCAGAGAAGAACGATATAGCCATGAGAAGCTGAGAGTCCACTAGCCAGTGACCTTTGGAGATGAAGAAGGAAAACACCTCTCAGGGAGCTTCATGAAACAGGAAGCTAGGAGAGAAAGCTAGTAGATGACCCTGTGTTTGCCATCTACCTTTCCAGATGAGAGAGAAACCCTGACGATGTTTGCCATGTGCCTTTCTACTTGAGAGAGAAACTGAGAACTTCATAGGCCTTCTTGAATCAAGGTATCTTTCTCTGGATATCTTAGATTGGACATTTCTATAGACTTGATTTCATTGGAACATTTTCTCAGCCTTAAAAACTGTTAACTAGCAACTTACTAAATTCCCCCTTTTTAAAAGTTCCATATCATTTTAGCTTTCTGCCAGCTAGCTAACTAGAACAGAGCGGGAGGGGAACAATTTTCTGTCTCATTCTCTTGTACTTCTATTTCTGTAGTGTTAATTAACTTTAAACTCCTGAAACTGTTTTCTCTCTCTGACATCTCTAATTGAATGTTTCAAAACTACCTTAAACTCACCATGTCCTAACTGTTCTTTGATTTTCCTGTGTGCCTTATATTAATGACACCACCATATTTGTCATTTTCAGTTAGTAGTTTTGAAGAGTATCTCTTTATCTTTGAGGTTCAGCAGGTTCACTACTCTATAGCTAGTGATGGATTTATTTTTATTTTTCCTGCATGACTTTATTTACTTATTGTCTGTCTTACCTTCAAGACCGTCAGTTGCAGGAATGTACCTTGAACAGTGCCTGGCACACAGTAGGTGTTCACTAAATGTCTGCTAACAAATGAGCACCCCCCACTCCCTGCTTCTCACCCTTGCTCGTGTCCGTCTCCTAGGTGGTGGGTGTATGCAGCTGTATATCTTCATAGCTCACACCCATCATCCAGTTGTTCTTGCAGACGTTTTCCATAGGGCTGTTGTCCTTCACAAAGCACTGGTAGGATGCAGGGACCTGGTGCTCTCCAGAGTCTTTCTGGCCTCTGAATTTATTATTTATTTACTAATTTTTGTAGCTTAAAACTTTCACGCATAACAAAAGTATGCAGTTGAAAGAAGATGAGTTCGGGCATTCTCCAAAGGAGAAGCATGACTGAAAAATTGGTGACAGAGGTCTGGGGAAGAAGAGGTACGTGGATAGACCTTGCTGAGTGGGCTAAAAATATGAAGGTATTTTTTCCCATGTGAATGCGCACCAGAGGGTGAGTTCAACAGCGAAGGTTTTAATAATCAAGTGGATAAGATGACCCGTTCTGTGGATACCAGTCAGCTTCTTTACTAGCAACTCCTGTCATTGCCCAGTGGGCTTATGAATAAAGTGGTCATGGTGGTAGGGATGGAGGTTATGCATGGGCTCAGCAACATTAACTTCCACTTGCCAGGGCTGACCTGGCTACTGCCACTGCTGAGTGCCCAATCTGCGAGCAGCAGAGACCCATACTCAATCCGCGATATGGCACCATTCCCTGAGGTGATTTGCTGGCTACGTGGTGGCAGGTTGATTACATTGGACCACTCCCATCATGGAACGGGCAATGATTTGTTCAAACTGGAATAGACTGTTAGTATGGATATGGGTTTGCTTTCCCTGCATGCAATGCTTCTGCCAAAACTACCGTCTGTGGACTTACAGAATGCCTTATCTATTGTCATGGTATTTCACACAGCATTACTTCTGATCAAGGAACCCATTTCACATCAAATTGAAGTGTGGGAATGGGCACATGCTTATGGAATTCTCTGGTCTTACCATGTTCCCCATCATCCAGAGGCAGCTGGATTGATAGAATGGTGGAATGGCCTTTTCAAAACTCAATTACAGTGCCAACAAGGTGGCAGTATCTTGCAGGGCTGGGGAGATCTTCTCCGGGAGGCTGTATGTGCTCTGAATCAGTGTCCACTGTATGGTGCTGTTCCATAGGCACAGGAACCAAGGGGTGAAAATGGGAATGACACCACTCAGTGTTACCCCTAGTGACCCACTAGGAAAATTTTTGCTTCCTGTCCCTGCAACCTTGAGCTCTGTTGGTCTAGAGGGTTTAGTTCCAGAAGGGGGAGTGCCTCCACCAGGAGAAACAACAATGATTCCATTGACTTGGAATCTAAGACTGCTGCCTGGTCACTTTGGGCTACTCATGCCCCTGGATCAACAAGCCAAGAAGGTGTTTACTTTTCTGGCTGGGGTGATTGACCATGACTATCAGAGGGAAATAGGACTGCAACTACACAATGGAGGTACAGAAGAATTTTCTTGGAATATAGAAGATCCCCTAGGGTGTCTTTTAGTACTCCCATGCCCTGTGATTAAAATCAATGGAAAACTGCAACCATCCAATCTAGGCAGGACTACCAATGACTCTCAAAGTTCAGGAATGAAGGGTTGGGTCTACCCACCAGGCAAAGAATCATGGCCATGAAATGCTTGCTGAGGGTAAAGGGAAGTTGGAATGGGTAGTGAAAGAAAGTAGTGATAAATATGAACGCTGACCATGTGATCAATTACAGAAACATGGACTGTAATGCTATTTTGTTCATGTTATAATATTTATAAATATTTAAATCAAGTTTAAGAGTGAATATAATCCAAGGACTTGCACCCTACTCTGGGTAGATCTAATGTGTTTCTGGTTGTATGCAGGATAATTGAATATTGTTAGGTGAGGAAAAAATACGTTATTGTTTTCTATTTAGCGATTAAGTATGGTTTAAGGTGATGTGTATAGTTGCCAAGTTGACAAGGGATGGACTGTCATGGTTAGGTTCATATTCCAACTTGGCCAGGTGGTGGTGCCCGTTTGTCAAGTTGGGCAAGCATGACATGTCTGTTGCTGTGAGGACATACCATGGACTTAAATCATGATCACTTTGGCTGTATCCACAGTTGATTGCATTTGTAGTCAGCTAAGGGGAGTGTCCTCTGCAATGAGTGATGCTTCATTTAATCACTGGAAGGTGTTTAAGGAGGATTCAGAAGAGGCAGTCACTCTTCCTAATTCAGCCAGCAAACCTCACCTGTGGATTTCATCCAGACCCTTCATGGGACCCACCAGCTTCATAGCCTACTCTACAGATTTTGGACATTTCCATTCCTAAGGTTGTCCCTCCAAGCCTCTCCTGAGAGTCATCCTGAATGAGGAACATCATTCTCAATGAGGAAAAACTGAGAACCTTCTCCCTAAGTTCAGGAACAAGGCAAGAATGTCCACCATTAACCATTGTTATTCAATATTGTGTTGGAAGTTCTAGCCTGAGCCATTAGACAAGAAAAAGAAATACAAGGCATCAAAATTGGAAAGGAAGAGGGAAAACTCTCACTGTTTGCAGATGGTATGATACTATATGTCAAAAACCCTGAAAAATCCACAGCAAAATTACTAGAGCTAATAAATGAGTATAGCAAAGTGGCAGGTTACAAGATCAACACTCAGAAATCTATAGTGTTTCTGTACACTAGTAATGAACAGTCTGAGGGGGAAGTCAAGGCAAAAATTACATTTACAACTGCAACCAAAAGAATGAAATATTTAGGAATAAATTTAACTAAAGATACAAAAGGCCTATAACAAAGAAAACTACCTAAAATTGCTAAAAGAAATCACAAGACAGAAATAAATGGAAGGGCATACCGTGTTCATGGATTGGAAGACTTAATATAGTTAAGATGTCAATTCTACTTAAATTGATTTACAGATTCAATGCAATACCAATTAAAATCCAAAAAGCTTATTTTTCAGAAATAGAAGAACCAATAAGCAAATTTATCTGGAAGGGCAGAGTGCCCTGAATTGCTAAAGATATCCTGAGAAAGAAAAATTAAGTTGGAGGTGTCATGCTACCTGACTTTAAAGTGTGTTACAGTGCTACAGTGGTCAAAAGAACATGGTACTGGCATAAAGATAGGTATACTGACCAATGGAATCATTCAGATATAGACTCTCACATCTATGGACAATTGATCTTTAAAAAATTTTTTTTTATTTTAACATTTGTTCCCCCTATTATTTATTTTACATCCATATATTTTACTCATCTGTTGACAAGGTAGATAAAAGGAGCATCAGACACAAGGTTTTCACAATCATACTGTCACATTGTGAAAGCTATATCATTATATAATCATCATCAAGAAACATGGCTACTGGAACAAAGCTCTACATTTTCAGGCAGTTCCCTCCAGCCTCTCCATTACATCTTGAATAACAAGGTGATATCTACTTAATGTGTAAGAATAACGTCCAGGATAACCTCTTGACTCTGTTTGGAATCTCTCAGCCATTGCCACTCTGTCTCATTTCACTCTTCCCCCTTTTGGTTGAGAAGGTTTTCTCAGTCCCTTGAAGCTGAGTCTAGCTCATTCTAGGGTTTTTCTCATTCTCTTGATGCTGAGTATCACCTCATTCTAGAATTTCTGTCCCACGTTGCCAGGAAGGTCCACACCTCTGGGAGTCATGTCCCATGTGGACAGAGGGAGGGTGGTGAGTTTGCTTGTTGTGTTGGCTGGAGAGAGAGGCCACATCTGAGCAACAAAAGAGGTTCTCTTGGGGGTGACTCTTAGGCCTAATTTTAAGTAGGCTTGGGACCTATCCTTTGTGGGGTTAAGTTTCATATGAATAAACCCCAAGACTGGGGACTCAGCCTATAGCTTTGCTTGTCCACACTGCTTGTGAGAATATCAGGAATTCAACTTGGGGAAGTTGAATTTCTCCCTGTTCTCACCATTTCCCAAAGGGACTTTGCAAGTACTTTTTTAATTCACTAATCACATCACTCTGGGATTCATCAGGCATCACTCTTGACAAACCAACAAAATCCAGTGTCCTACTCAAGGTTCCAAGTACTTATGGTGTTCAATCAAGCTGTCTACATAAGTTATATTAGGAAATGAACTAGTCAAAATATAAATTTTGTACCAAATAAATATTTTTAGCTTTAGTCTCACATATAGGGTAAAATTTTAAAATATTAATTACCATCTATTTTCAGCACACTGCAGTAATGTCATTCTTTTGTTCTTCCTCATGCAAAAACATTTTTTAAATTTGTATATTTAGTCACTATCATTATATACTCTAGGCATTCCTAGATTATACCATCTCAATCTTTATCATCTATCTTTCTTTGTGATTTCATTTATGCCCCCAGCCCTCCTCCCTCTATCATTCTCACATACAGCTTCATTCAGTGTTTTAACAGAATTGTATTACAGTTAGGTAATATCGTGCTGTCCATTTCTGAGTTTTTATATTCAGTCCTTTTGCACAATCTGTATCCCTTCAGCTCCAATTACCCAATATCTTACCCTATTTCTATCTCCTGAATGTCTCCGTTACCAACGAAATGTTCCAAGTTTATTCACTAATGTCAGTTCATATCAGTGAAACCATACAGTATTTGTCCTTTTTTTTCTGGCTAATCACACTCAGCATAATGTCCTTAAGGCCCATTCATGTTGTTACATACTTCATAACTTTATTCTGTCTTACAGCGCATAATATTCCTTCTTATGTATATGCCACAGTTCGTTTAGCCAACCGTCTGTTGATGTACATTTTGGCTGTTTCCACCTGTTGGTAATTGTAAATAATGCTGCTATAAACACTGGTGTGTAAATGTCCATTTGTGTCCTCATCCTCATGTCCTTTGAGTAGAGACAGCATGTAGATGGGTCCTGTTTTTAAATCCACTCTGCCAGACTATGTCTTTTGATTGGGGAGTTTAATCCATTAACATTCAGTGTTATTTCTGCACGGATAGTATTGTCTTCTACTATTTTGCCTTTTGGATTTTATATGTCATGTCTAATTTTACTTCTTTTTTACCTTTCCTCATAGTCTTGCTTTCTACATTCTTCTCCACACCTCGCTCTTTTGTCTTTGTATCTGTCTCTAGTGTTCCCTTTAGTATTTCTTGCAGAGCTGGTCTCTTGGCCACAAATTCTCTCAGTGTTTTTTTGTCTGAAAATGTTTTAATTTCTCCCTTATTTTGAAGGACAGTTTTGCTGGATAGAGAATTCTTGGTTGGCAGTTTTTCTCTTTTAGTAATTTAAATATATCATCCCACTATCTTCTTGCCTCCATTGTTTCTCTTGAGAGATCCATGCATTGTCTTATTGGCCTTCCCTTGTATGTGATGGATTGCTTTTCTCTTGCTGTTTTCAAGATTCTCTCTTTCTCTTTGAGAATGTCTCTCTGACATTCTGCTTAGTAAATGTCTTGCAGTACGTCTATTTGTATCTATTCTCCTTGGGGTACACTGTATTTCTTGGATCTGTAATTTTAAGTCTTTCTTAAGAGTTGGGAAATTTTCAGTGATAATTTCCTCCATTAGTTTTTCTCCTCCTTTCCCCTTCTCTTCTCCTGCTGGTATACCCACAACACGTATATTTGTGTGCTTCATATTATCTTTCAGTTCCCTGAGTCCCTGCTCATATTTTTCCATTTTTTCCCCTATGTTTTCTTTTTCTTGTTGGATTTCAGAATTTCCATCCTCCAGTTCACTAATTCTGTGTTCTGTCTCTCGAAATCTAACATTGTAGGTTTCCATTGTTTTTTTCATCTCTTCTACCTTGCCTTTTATTCCTATAAGTTCTGTGATTTGTGTTTTCAGACTTTCGATTTCTTCTTTTTGTTCATTCCTTGCCTTCTTTGTATCCTCCCTCAATTCATTGATTTGGTTTTTGATGAGGTTTTCCATGTCTGTTTGTATATTCTGAATTAATTGTTTCAGCTCCTGTATGTCATTTGACTTGCTGGTTTGTTCTGTTGACTGGGCCATATCTTCAATTTTCCTAGTGTGATTTGTTATTTTTCGCTGGAGTCTGGGCATTTAATTACCTTAATTAGTTTATTCTGGAGATTGCTTTCACTACTTTTACCTAGGGATTTCTTGCTGGATGAATTTGTTGTCTGTCTGTTCTTTGACATTCCGTTCAGCTTTATTTGAACCTCTAGCTTAAGTTTTGTTTAACAGAGGAGAATTTTTCAGTTCTTGTTTTCTTGTTTCCTGCCCTGCTTGTATGGTGCCTTTTCACCCCCACCCTTAGGAGGGTCTACTTAAGTATTATAGAGCCCAGCCAGATTTTCCCAGCACAAACTCGCCTCCTATCAGGAGGAAAGAGTCACCTGCATCGGTTTTCCCTGAGGGTGAGACCCAGCAGGTTGAAAGACTTTCCTGTGAAGTCTCTGGACTCTGTTTTTCTTATCCTGCCCAGTATGTGGTGCTTGTCTGCCTGCAGATCCCACCAGCCTAAGATGATGTGGTACATTTTAACTTTGGCAGACTCTCCCTGCTGGGGGCGTGCTGGAGACAGAGGAGAGGTTGTAGGCTGGTTTTAATGGCTTCAAATTAGCAAGCTCTGGTGTCTAACTTCCTTGAGGTAGGGATTCCACCTGAGTTGGGCTTCACCCCACCCCTGGGGAAGGCACAGGCTCCACACAAGCCCCCAAATGAGCTGGCTTCCGCTTATACTTTGGGCAGTTGGAGCCTGAGAAGTCCTGCCGCTGTGTCCAAAGGCAGTCAAGCCTTTGTAGAAACACAGACATAGGAACCTTGTTTCCTTTTTTTTCTTTTTCTGTCAGCCCTGTCCCCTTGGCCCTGGGGCAAAAATGAGCAACCTCTGCTTTGACCAGGTTCAAGCTGGGGGCCTATTTTTAGTAGTCAGAATTTTTAAATTAATTCCACGATTGGCATTTGATTGTGCTAAGTTCCTGCTGCTGGTAAAGTTCCTTTCCTTTCCCCTCTGGGAAGCAATCCGTGGGGGAGGGGTGTCAGCACAGCAGCTTTGGGAACTCATGGTTCTGGGGGGGCTTGCAGTAGGTCCAGCTGGTCCAGACTGGGGTATGTTGTATGTCCAGTCGCTGATGTGGCCCTAGCAGCTGCTCTGTACTGTTTCTGGTTATTTAGTTGTTGTTCTGGAGCACAGACTAAAATGTGCACATTGTTAAGCCACCATCTTGACCCGGAAGTGTTTTGGGAGCTTCTTAATGACTGATTTAATTTCTTCATTTGTGGTTTGTTGAGGTCGTCTATTTCTTCCCCAGTCAAAGTTGGTTGTTCATGCCTGAGGTAGTTAGATTCAGTTGTCAGTTTGTACAGGTGAAGGCACCTGGTTCTGTTGCTGTGGACTTGAGCCAATTGTACGTGAACCTCATCTGTTGCTAATTACATCTGCAGTTGGCTAGCAGACAGGCCTGCTGCACTGAATGATGTTTGGCTTAATTGGCTGGTGCTTAACTGAGAGAGTGCAACGTAGTACAGCCTAAGCAGCTCGGCATATTTCATCTCAGCACTCGCAGCACTGCCCTGGCCTTTAGAGATTCAGAAAGGAATCACCCCCGGGGGAAGTTGTTGGAACTGAGAGACCTGGAGAGAAGGCCAGCAGAGATTACCCAGAGCCTTCCCATGTAAGAAAGAACCTCAGATGAAAGTTACCTGCCTTTCCTCTGAGGAACTAACGAAATAAATCCCCTTTTATTAAAAGCCAATACACCACTGGTGTGTTGCATTCCAGCATCTTGCAAAGTAGAACAGATTTGGTACCAGGAGTGGGGTACTACTGCGGTTTACAAATGCCAGATATGTTGGAAGAGTTTTTTGGATGACTAAGGGGAAGATTTTGGAGGAAATTTGAAGAGAATGATAGAGAAGTCCAGCAGTGCTTGAAGAGACTGTTGGTGTGAATGGACCCACTGCAAATGTGGACAAAGCTGGACACGAAACGGACAAATTGGAGTTTGCAGAGTGAGAACCATGGAAGCTCGGGGCTGAAGCCAAGAAACCTTGGCCAGGAAAGTGTACCCGCCCATATGCATGGAGAGGGTGAGTTTACCCTGAACGGCAAGAATGAGTTTCTCACCTTGTTGCAGTCGAAGAGTGGTACAGCCTTAGGACTTTGAGAAGGTATAGCACGCTCCTTGGGGACTGGGGAGAGCCTGGCTGCCACTGCAGTGAGGGGTTGCACGTTTGCCCCAGAAGTGGCAGAGAGCCCAGGAGTGGCCCTGATGCCTGGAGAGAGTGGAGCCGAGGAAAAGTTGGTCTCCTTAATGTTCCCTGAGGTTGATTTGGAACGAGGCGGGCCACTGCATTGGCTGTCGGAAAGGGTGGAACTGCCACTTTCTAAAGCTGAAGGATAAATGACTTTCAGACTTTGAAATCCATTGGTGTTTGCCCTGCAGGTCTTATATGTGTGTTTTTCTAATTTTTCCCTATGGAAATGAAAACCTGTATCCTGTGAATATCCTTCTTTGCATATTGGCACCAGACTATTTGTTTTGAGATTCACAGGTCTGCAGCCAGAAGAGAATTTTGCAACTTAATATTGTTTAAGGTGATGCGTGTAGTTGCCAAGTTGACAGAGGGTGGACGTGTGGTAGGTAGATTCAGTTGTCAAGTTGGCCAGGTGAAGGCACCTAGTTCTGTTGTTGTGGCCATGTGCCAATGGTACGTGAACCTGTTCTTTTGCTAATTACATCTGCAATCGGCTAGGAAGCGTGCCTGCTGCAGTGAATGATGTTTGTCTTAATTGGCTGGTCCTTAAATGAAAGAGTGCAACATAGCAGAGCCCATGCAGCTCAGCATACCTCATCTCAGGAGTCACAGCTTAGCCCAGGCCTTTGAGATGCCGAAAGGAATCACCCTGGGGAAAGTTGTTGGATCCCAGAGGCCTGGAGAGAAGGCCGGCAGAGATTACCCTGAGCCTTCCCATGTGAGAAAGAACCTCAAATTTAAGTTAGCTACTTTTCCTCTGAAGAACTAACAAAATAAATCCCCTTTTATTAAAAGCCAATCCATCTCTGGTGCTTTGCATTCTGGCAGCTAGCAAACGAGAACAATGCCTTTCTAGAAAGTTGTCAATTTCATCTACATTGTTATGTTTATTAGCATAAAGTTGTTCATAGCATCCTGTCATTACTTCCTTTATTTCTGTGGGGTCAGTGGTTGTGTCTCCTCTTCCATTTCTGATCTTATTTATTTGCAACCTCTCTCTTCTTCTTTTTGTCAATCTTGCTAAGGGTCCATCAGTTCTATTGGTTTTCTCATATAACCACTTTCTGGTTTCGTTGATTTTCTCAATTGTTTTCGTGTTCTCAATTTCATTTATTTCTGCTCTAATCTTCAGTATTTCTTTCCTTTTGCTTGCTTTGGGGTTTGTTTGCTGTTCTTTCTGTAGTTCTTCCAAGTGGACAGTTAATTCCTCGAATTTTGCCCTTTCTTCTTTTTTGATGTAGGCATTTAGGGCAATAAATTCCCTCTTAGCACTGCTTTTGCTGCATCCCATAAGTTTTGATATGTTGTGTTTTCATTTTCATTTGCCTCGAGATATTTGCTGATTTCTCTTGTAATTTCTTCCTTGACCCACCGGTTGTTTAAGAGTTTGTTGTTAAGCCTACACATATTTGTGAATTTTCTGGCACTCAGCCTATTATCGATTTCCAACTTCATTCCTTTATGATCTGAGAAAGTGTTTTGTATGATTACAGTCTTGTTAAAAGTATTGAGGCCTGCTTTGCGACCCAACATGTTGTCTATCCTTTAGAATAATCCATGAGCACTTGAGAAAAAGGTATATCCTGCTGTTGTGGGGTGTAAAATTCTAAAAATGTATGTTAAGTCTAGCTCATTTATTGTTTTATTCAAATTTCTGTTTCTTCATTGATCCTCTTTCTAGGTGTTCTGTCCATTGATGAAAGTGGGGAATTGAAGTCTCCAACTATTATGGTAGATGTGTCTATTTCTCTTTTCAGTGTTTTCCTCATGTATTTTCGAGCACTCTGGCTCAGTGCATAAATATTTATGATTTTTATGTTTTCTTGTTGAATTGTTCCTTTTATTACCATGTATCCTTCTTTGTCTCTTTTAAGTTTTTTACATTTGAAATTTACTTTGCTGGATATTAGTATAACTACTCCTGCTCTTTTCTGATTATTATTTGCATGAAATATCTTTTTCCACCCTTTCACTTTCAACCTATGTTTGTCCTTCGGTCTTAGATGTGTTTCCTGTTGACAGCATATAGATGGGTCCTGTGTTTTAATTCATTTTGCCAATCTATGTCTTTTGATTGGGGAGTTTAATTCATTAACATTTAGTGTTATTACTGTATGGGCAGTACTTTCTTCTACCAGTTTGCCTTTTGGATTTTTTTTTTTAATTTGCATATGGGCAGGAGGCACCAGGGATCGAACTCCAGACCTCTAGCACGGCAGGTCGGAGCTCTGCCTGCTGAGCCACGGCAGCCGCCCTGGATTTTATATGTCATGTCTAATTTTACTTCTTTTTACCTTTACTGATAGTCTTCCTTTCTACACTCTTCTCCACACCTCTCTTTTCTGTATTTTCATATCTGCCTCTAGTACTCCCTTTAGTATTTCTTGCAGAACCGGTCTCTTGGTCACAAATTCTCTCAGTGATTTTTTGTCTGAAACTGTTTTAATTTCTCCCTCATTTTTGAGGACAGTTTTTCTGGATACAGAATTTTTGGTTGGCAGTTTTTCTCTTTTTGTAATTTAAATATATCATCCCACTGTCTTCTTGCCTCCATGGTTTCTGCTGAGAAATCTATGCATAGTCTTATTGGGCTTCCTTTGTATGTGATGGATTGCTTTTCTCTTGCTGCTTTCAAGATTCTCTGTTTCTCTTTGACTTCTGACATACTGATTAGTAAATGTCTTGTAGTACGTCTATTTGCATCTATTCTCTTTTGGGTATGCTGTACTTCTTGGATCTATAATTTTAAGTCTTTCATAAGAATTGGGAAATTTTCGGTGATAATTTCTTCCATTAGCTTTTCTCCTCCTTTTCCCTTCTCTTCTCCTTCTGGGACACCCACAGCATGTATATTCGTGCGCTTCATATTGTCTTTCAACTTCCTGAGTCCCTGTTCATAGTTTTCCATTTTTACCCCTATATTTTCTTTTTCTTGTCAAATTTCAGATGTTATGCCCTCCAGTTTACTAATCCTATGTTCTGCCTCTCGAAATCTACCATTGTAGGTTTCCATTGTTTTTTTCATGTCTTCTACTGTGCCTTTCATTCCCATAAGTTCTGTGATTTGTGTTTTCAGACTTTCGATTTCTTCTTTTCGTTCATTCCTTGCCTTCTTTATATCCTCCCTCAGTTCATTGATTCGGTTTTTGAAGAGGTTTTCCGTGTCTGTTCGTATATTCTGAATTAATTGTTTCAGCTCCTGTATGTCCTTTGAATTGTTGGTTTGTTCCTTTGACTGGGCCTTATCTTCAGTTTTCCTAGTGTGGTCTGTTATTTTTTGCTGGCATTTAGGCATTTAATTACTTTAGTTAGTTTATTCTGTAGATTGTTTCCCTTCTTTTACCTAGGGTTTTCTTGTTGGGTGAATTTGTTGTCTGTGTGTTCTTTGACATTCATTTCAGCTTTTTCTGGACCACTAGCTTAGGTTTTGTTTAACAGAAGAGAGCTTTTCAGTTCTTGTTTTCTTGTTTCTTGCCCTCCCTGTGTGGTGCTTTTTCTCCCCCACCCTTAGGAGGGTCTGCTTAGGTATTAGAGCCCAGCAGGATTTTCCCAAACAAAAGTGGCCTCCTCTCAGAAGGAAAGAGCCACCTGCATCAGTTTTCCCTGAGGGTGAGACCCAGCAGGTTGAAAGACTTTCCTGTGAAGTCTCTGGACTCTGTTTTTCTTATCGTGCCCAGTATGTGGCGCTTGTCTGCCTGCAGGTCCCACCAGCATGAGATGATGCGGTACCTTTAACTTTGGCCAACTCTCCTTGCTGTGGGTGTGGTGGAGGTAGAGGAAAGGTTTTAGGCTGGTTTTAATGGCTTCAAATTACCAAGCTTTGAGGTCTGAATTCCTTGATGGAGGATTTCCGCCTGAGTTGTCCTTACCCCTCCGCTTGGGAAGACGCTGCCTCCATACAATGTTTCAAAGAAACTTGTTTCTTCCTATGCCTGGGTATTTGAAGCCTGAGAATCCCTGCTGCTGTGTCCAAAGGCAGCCAAGCCTTTGTAGAAACATAGCCACAAAAACCTCTGTTTTTTTTTTTTTTTTCTTTTTACATCATCTGTGTCCCCTTAGTGCCTGGCCAAAATGAGTGACCTCCACTTTGACCAGGTTCACCTGAGCTGGGGGTCTATTTTGAGTAATCAGAATTTGTGAATTAATTCCACAATTGAAGTTTAGTTGCGCTCAGCCCGTGCTGCTGGTAAAGTTCCTTTCCTTTCCCCTCTGGGAAGCAGCCTGTGTGGAGGGGCGTTGGCTCCTGTGTCTTGGGATCCTTGTGGTTCTGGGGAGGTTCTCAGCCGGTCCATCTGGTCCAGACTGGAGTACTCTGTGTGTCTGGTCACTGATGTGGCCCTAGGAGCTGTTCTGTAGTGTTCCTGGTTATTTAATAAGAATGGTACATGAGTAAAATTACCTATTGTCATCTACGGGTTATAATTATCAGTAATATCTTAATATGCTTTCATCAACAGTAACAGGTATACCACCGAAATACTAGGGGTCAATAATAGCAGCTGTTCTGGAGGATGAGCTAAATCCCACACCTTGCTAAGCCGCCATCTTGGCTCCTCCACCAATCTGCTGCTATTATTAACCCCTAGTATTTGTGTGGTACACTTATTACTGTTGATGAAAGCATATTAAGATGTTACTGATAATTATAATCCGTAGCTGAAATTAGGTAATTTTACCTATGTACCATTCTTATTAACTCTTTGTGCAAGTGTCATACATTTGTACTAATTAATGAAATAACTTTTTTATATTTGTAGTGTTAATTAATGTTCACTTCAGTATTCAATGTGTTATACAGTCCCATATTTTAAACTCTTGCTTTCCCTTTAGTGACATTCATGATCCTGAATAAACCCTTCTGACAAAATTTACCTGTAACTCGTTATTCCCATGTGTAATCCCAATAATAAACTACTTCACCTCTTGTTATCTCCAAGCATTTAAGTTTTTAAATATTAAAAGTTCTGAACACATTAGGCATTTACTTCCCATCTCTAACGTCTGTCCATCTCTGGGTAACTATATCCTATATTTTATGATTATGAGTTTATTACATATTCCAGTTACTTCATATTAGTGAAATCATGCAACGTTTGTCCTTTTCTGCCTGACTTATTTGACTCATGAAGCCTAGATTTTTATGAGTCCCTATTGTGGACCTGATGTTGTGTTAGGTGCTAAAATTAGAACAGTTACCAGGAGCGACATGATGTTTGCTCTTACTACACTTGCAGTCCAGTGGTTGCGACAGATAAAACAAAATAGGAAAAAAATACAAAGAAGAAATGAAAATTGTGGTAAATGTTATGAAAAGACCAAGTTGTTGAGAATGAAAAAAACAGAGTATTCTTTATTAATAGGGTGGCCAAGGAAATTCTCCCTGAGGAAGTAAAATGTAAACCTGAAACTGGAATGGATAATAGGGAGTCTGTCTCCAGCTAGGCAGCGGAGTCATCAAGTAAAAAGTATATTCATCTTTATTCCATATGTTTTACTTGTCTGTTGATAAGGTAGATAAAAGGAGCATCAGACACAAGGTTTTCACAATCCCACAGTCACATTGTGAAAGCTATACCATTATACAATGCTGTGTATATACCATAGCTTATTTAGCCACTCGTCTGTTGATGGACATTTTGACTCTTTCCATCTCTTCACAATTGTAAATAATGCTGCTATAAACATTGGTGTGAAAATGTCTGTTTGTGTCCTTGTCCTCATGTCCTCTGACGTAGATACATAGCAATGGTATTGCCGGGTCATATGGCAATTCTATATTTAGCTTTTTATGGAACCACCAAACTGCCTTCAGCAGCAGTTGTACCATTTGACATTCCCTCCAACAGTGGATAAGTGTGCCTCTTTCTCCACATCCTCTCCAGCACTTGTCATTTTCTGTTTTATTGATTATGGCCATTCTGGTGGGTGTGAGATGATATCTCATTGTGGTTTTGATTTGCATTTCTCTAATGGCCTGGGAAGTTGAGCATCTCTTCATGTGCCTTCTGGCTATTTGTATTTCCTCTTCTGAGAAGTGTCTGTTCAAGTTTTTTGCCCATCTTACAGTTGGATTGTCTGTCTTTCAGTTGATCTTTGATAAGGCAATCAGGCCAACTCACCTGGAACCGAACAGCTTCTTCGATAATTGGTGCCTAGAGAATTGGATGTCCATTGCAAAAGAATGAAAGAGGATCCAGATCTCACACCGTACCAAAAAAAAAAAAACAAACTCAAAATGGATCAAAGACCTAAGCATTAGATCTCTAAAGACCATAAAACTGTTAGAAGAAAATGTAGAGAAATATCTTATACATTTTATAATAGGAGGCAATTTCCTAGAGCTTACAGCCAAAGCACGAGCATTGAAGAAAGAAATAGATAAATGGGAACTCCTCAAAATTAAACAGTTTTGTGCATTAAAGAACTTTGTCAAGGAAGTAGAAAGACAGCCTACACAATGGGAGACAATATTTGGAAGCGACATATCAGATAAAGATATCCAGAATATATAAAGAGATTATTGAACTCAACAATGAAAAGACAGACAACCCAATTACAAAATGGGCCAAAGACTTGAACAGACACTTCTCAGAAGAGGAAATACAAATTGCCAAAAGGCACATGAAAAGATGCTCAACTTCCCTGGCTATTAGGCAAATGTGAATCAAACTACAGGGACATATTGTCTCACACCTCCAGAATGGCCATTATCAATAAAACAGAAAATGACAAATGCTGGAGAGGATGTGGAGAAAGAGGCACACTTATCTGCTGTTGGGGAGAATGTCAAGTGGTATGACTGCTGTGGAAGGCAGTTTGGTGGTTCCTCAGGAAGCTAAGTATAGAATTGTCATATGATCCGGCAATACCATTGCTAGGTATCTACTCAGAGGACATGAGGGCAAGGACACAGACAATTGCACAGCAATGTTTATAGCAGCATTATTTACGAAGAGATGGAAACAGCCAAAATGTCCATCCAGAGACAAGTGGCTAAATAAGCTCTGGTATATACTTACACTGGAATATTATGCAGCTGTAAGACAGAATAAAGTTATGAAGTATGTGACAACATGGATGGACCTTAAGGACATTATGGTGAGTGAGATTAACCAGAAACAAAAGATTAAATACTGTATGGTGTCACTGATATGAATTGACATTAGTGAATGAACTTGGAGAATTTCAGTTGGGAATAGAGACCATCAGGAGGTAGAAATAGGGTATGATATTAGGTAATTGGAGCTGAAGGGATGCAATTTGTGCAACAGTACTGATTGTAAAAATTTAGAAATGCATAGCACAATACTACTTAACTGTAATATAATAATGTTAGAATACTGAATGAAGGTGAATGTTAGATTGAAAGAGAGAAGAGGCCTGGGGGCACAAATGAAATCAGAAGTTAAGATAGACGATAAAGTCTGAGATGATATAATCTAGCAATGCTTAGTATATATAATAATAGTGACAGAATGTACAAATTGAAAAATATTTTTCCATGAGGAAGAACAAAGGAATGTCAATACTGCAGAGTGTTGAAAATAGGTGGTAATTGATATTTTAAAACTTTACCCTATGTGTGAGAGTAAAGGAAAAAATGTTTATTTTGTACAAAGTTTATATTTTGACTAGTGCATTTCCCAACATAACTTATGTGGACAGCTTAATTGAATACCATAAGTACATGGAACCTTGAGTAGGGCATGAGATTTTGTAGGCTTGTCCAGAGTGATGCCCCATTCAATCCGAGTACTTTGCACAGTCCCCTTGAGGGAATGATGACAAAGGGGGAAAATACAACTTCCCCAAGTGGAGAATTCTTGATATTTTCACAAGCAGTGGGGACAACCAACGCAGTAGGTTGAGCCCGCAATCTTGGGGTTCATTCATATGAACCTATCCCACAGAGGATAGGCTAGGCTTCCTTAAAATTAGGCCCAAGAGTCACCCCCTGAGAACCTCTTTTGTTGCTTAGATGTGGTCTGTCTCTCTCAGCCCACACGACAAGCAAACTCACTGCTCTCCCCTTCTCTACATGGTACATGACTCCCAGGGGTGTGAACCTTCCTGGTAACGTGGCACAGAAATCCTAGAATGAGCTGGGACTCAGCATCAAAGAATTGAGAAAACCTTCTCAACCAAAAGGGGGAAGAGTGAAATGAGGCTAACTAAAGTGTCAATGGCTGAGAAATTCCAAACAGAATTGAGAGGTTATCTTGGAGGTTATTCCTATGCATTATATAGATATCATCTTTTTAGTTAGGGTATAATGGAGAGAATGGAGGGAACTGCCTGAAAATGTAGAGGTGTGTTCCAGTAGCCATGTTTCTTAAAGATGATTATATAATGATACCGCTTTCGCAGTGTGACTGTGTGATTGTGAAAACCTTGTGTGTCACACTCCTTTTATCTACCTTATTGGCAGACAAGTAAAGCATGTGGATTAAAAATACATAAATAATAGGGGGAACAAATGTTAAAGTAAATTTAGTAGAGTGAAATGCTGGTGATCGAGGGGTCGGGGTCGGTGGTATGGTATGTACAAATTTTTTTCCTTTTCTATTTGTTTTTCTGGATTGATGCAAATGTTCTGAGAGTTGATCGTGGTGATGAATATGCAATTATGTGATGATATTGTGAGTTGTTGTTTATATATTAAGAATGGAATCATTATAGGGTAAGAATGTCCATGTTTGTATGTTGTTATGTGTAAAAAAAATTAAAAAGTTAAAAAAAAAAAACAGACTACGTTTACTTGCGTCCATTCTGTTATATTTAATTCAACCTCATTGGGTAATAGTTCACCCATCTATAGCTTGTGTGTACCTCTAGGTCTTCTGCATTCTACCTTGTTAGCCTCTGTGTTTACCTTTACTAGAGTCATAATAGCAAAATCATACAGTATCTACTCTTTCATGTCTGGCTTATTTCATTTGCATTATGTCCTCAAGGTTCTTTCATGTTGTCATATACTTCAGGACCTCATTTTACCTTTCTGTTCTATAATATTCCATCATTTCTCTATACCACATTTTGTTTATCCCCTCCTCTGTTGTTGGATATTTGCATTGTTCCCATCTTTTGTTAATTGTTAGCAGTGCTGTTATGAGCATTGGTGTGCAAATGTCTGTTCTTTTGTCACTGGTTTCTGTTCTTCTAGGTATATATTTAGTAGCGGTATTGCTGTGTTGTATGTTAAATTGATACTTAGTTTTCTGAATTGCTGTAGTTTCTTCACAGTAGCTATACTGTTAAACATTCCCTCCAGCAATGAATAAATGTTCTGATATCTCCACATCATCTCCAGCTTTTGTGGTTTTCTGTTTAATAGTAGCCATTCTTGTAGGTGTGAGGTGATATCTCATTGTCATCTTGATTTGCATTTCCCTTATAGCTTATGAAGGTGTACATCTCTTCATGTGTTTTTTTTTGTTTTTTGTTTTTTTTTGGTATAGTATATGGCAGGTGTCACATTTCATTCTTTTTCCATGTAAGCATCCCGTTTTTGCAGCACCCTTTGTTGAAAGTTTGTTTTGTGTGCTTGTTTGTTTTTTGGGTAGTGCATGGGCCGGGAATTGAACCTGGGTCTTCTGCCTGGCAGGCGAGAATTCTACCACTGAACTACCCTTGCACCCCCTCTTCATGTGCTTTTTAGTCATTTGTATTTGCTCTTTGGAAAAATGTCTATTCATATTCTTTCTGCATTGTATAATTGCTGTTTGTCTTATGTTTTTGAGTTGTATAATTTCTATATGTGCACAGGACATCAAGCTTTTATCCAAAATGTGATTTCCAAATTTTTTCTGTCATTGAGTTGATTCCCTCTTCACCTTTTTGAAAGAATCCTTTGATGCAGAGAATCTCTGATTTTGAGGAATTCTCTTTTATAAATTTTTTGTTTTGTGGCTTCTGCTTTAGGTATGAAGTTTAAAAAGCTACCACCTATTACTAAAGTCTTGATGACATTTCCCTTTATTTTCTTCTGGGAGCTTTATGGTGTTGTCTCTTATATTTATGTCTTTGATCCATTAGGAATTAATTTTTGAATAGGTTATAAAGGGGTCGTTTTTAATTCTTTTGGCTATTGATTTCCAGTTTTCGCATTTATTGAAGAGTATTCTGTCCAAATTCAGTGTATTTGGGGATCTTGTCACAGATCTATTGACCCTAGATTGGGTAGTCTGTTTCCGCACTGTTGATTCAGTTACATTGGTCGGTGTGGTGTGATTGCAGTTTTGATCACAGTGGTTTTGTAGTAAGCTTTAAAGTAAGGAAGTGTCAATCTTCCCACTTCTCTCTCTCTCTCTCTCTATGCTTTTAGCTATTTGAGGTCTCTTTGCTTTCCAAATAAATATGAAAACTAGCTTTTCCATGTCTTCAAAATAGGTTGTTGGAATTTTGATTGGTATTGCATTGAATCTGTTTTAATGACACTCGACCTTCCCATCATGAGCACAGATTGTCTTTCTATATATTTTGATTTTCTTAAATTTCATTTAGCAATATTTTATAGTTTTCTGTGTGTAGATCCTTAACATCCCTGTTTAAGTTTATTGCCAGATACTTGATTGTTTTACTTGTCATTTTGAATGGAATTTTTTCCTTAATTGTCTCCTCAGTTAAGTCATTACTTCTATGTAGAAACGTGTCTGATTTTTGTACATGAGTCTTGTATCCTGTCACTTTGCTGAATTTGTTTATTAGCTGAATTAGCTTTGTCGTATATTTCTGTGAATTTTCCAAGCATAGTATCATGTCATCTGGAAATAATGAAAGTTTTACTTTTCCCTTTCCTATTTGAATACTCTTTTTAAAAGATTTTTTTGAATTGCGAAATATAAAATATATTTAAAAAAAAACCTATGGTTTTTGAGCTACACTCCATCAAGCAAATAAAGAACAGGTTTCATAACTTGGTATGCATTACAATTCCTCAGTTTTAGGATCCCTTATGCTGCTGTGAAATACTGGAGGCTAAAAGAAATATCAATATAGTGATTCAGAAGTCATACTCATTTGTTAAATCCTATCTTCTGCGTTGAAACTCTTCCTTCTCCTTTGGTTCTTCTCTCACTGTTCATAGATCATTGCACTATACTCTTTCTAATCATTTCACATTGGAAAGTGGCATCAAAAATATAGAATAGGGCAATGGAATTAGTTGATATTCTTTCAGAGGCTGTTCCCTCTGAATTTCAGGCTTATCTAGCCTAGAAGCCCTCTGCAGGTAATAGGTTTAAGGGAAGTAAACTTAGTGCATGAAACTTTTATCATGTCTCAGTTAGAACCCTAGGTGTTCTTCAGGGTTAATAGACATGATGTTGGTTGGGGTTTCTCAAATTAGGCCAATTAGCAATATTTAGCTGAAGCTTACATAGGAGTAGCCTCCAGAATAGCATCTTGATTTGTTTGAAGACTTTTAGACACTGCTATCTTGTTTCATTGCCTTTCTTTTTCTCCTTTTAGTCTGGAAGGTATTATCTATCCCGTGGTGCCAGGGCCAGGCTTTCTTTGCCTGGTTTGACTTATGTGTATAGAGAGGCCACATCTGAGCAACCAAAGAGGTTTCCTGCAAGCAACTCTTAGGCATAATTATAAGTAGTCTTAGCTTCTCTGCTACAGAACTATGTTTTGTAAGGGCAAGCCTGAAAATCAAGGGGTTGACCTTATTTTCTGGGTGTCCCTGAGATTTAAAAGTGCATGAGGTATTTCCCAGATGTGATTGTCTCCAGGTATTACAGTAAGCTATACAGGAAGGATCAGTTTCTGGAAACCCGAAAGGACTAGTTTCCTTTCTGGTTTACATATGTTTGAGTTGTTAAGTTGATTTAGGTTGTATTTTATTGATTATTATGATTGTTATTGTATGTTATTGAT
>PVIY010030277.1:0-31162 GCA_004026745.1 Myrmecophaga tridactyla | reverse complement strand
TTGTATGGTGCCTTTTTCCTCCCACCCTTAGGATGGTCTACTTAGGTATTATAGACCCCAGCTGGATTTTTCCAGACCAAACTGGCCTTCTATCAGGAGGAAAGAGTCACCTGCATTGGTTTTCCCTGAGGGTGAGACCAAGCAGTTTGAAAGACTTTCCTGTGAAGTCTCTGGACTCTGTTTTTCTTATCCTGCCCAGTATGTGGTGCCTGTCTGCCTGCAGATCCCACCAGCATAAGATGATGTGGTACCTTTAACTTTGGCAGACTCTCCCTGCTGGGGGCGTGGTGGAGACAGAGGAGAGGTTGTAGGCTGGTTTTAATGGCTTCAAATTACCAAGCCCTGGTGTCTGAATTCCTTGAGGGAGGGATTCCACCTGAGTTGGGCTTCACCTCTCCCCTGGGGAAGGCACAGGCTCCAGACAAGCCCTCACATGAGCTTTTTTCTGCCGATGCCTGGGGCAGTTGCAGCTTGAGAAGTCCTGCCGCTGTATGCAAAGGCAGCCAAGCCTTTGTAGAAACACAGCCACAAAAACATCTGTTTCTATTTTTTTTTTCTTCTTCCATCAGTCCTGCCCCCTTGGTGTCGGGGCAAAAATGAGCGACCTCTGCTTTGACCAGGTTCACCTAAGCTGGGGGCCTATTTTTAGTAGTCAGAATTTGTTAATTAATTCCACAGTTGGCATTTGGTTGGGCTCAACCCCTGCTGCTGGTAAAGTCTCTTTCCTTTCCCCTCTGGGAAGCAGCCTGTGGGGGAGGGGCACCGGACGTTGCAGCTTGGGGGACTCACAGTTCTGGGGGGGCTTGCTGCCAGTCCAGCAGGTCCAGACTGGGGTATGCTATGTGTCCAGTCACTGACGTGGCCCCAGGAGCTGTTCTGTGCTGTTTCTGGTTATGTAGTAGTTGTTCTGGAGGATGAACTAAAATGCACACATTGCTAAGCCGCCATCTTGGTCCGGAAGTCTTTTCTTCTTTTTTAATATAGGCATTTGAGGCAATAAATTCCCTCTCAGCACCACCTTTACTACAGCCTGTAAATTTTGATATGTTGTGTTTTCATTTTCATGTGTCTCGAGATTTTTACTGATTTCTCCTGTAACTTCTTCTTTGACTCATTTCTCCTGTAACTTCTTCTTTGACTCACTGGTTGTTTAAAAGTGTGTTGCTTAGCCTCCATATATTTGTGAACTTTCTTACCTCCTGTCTGTTATTGATTTCCAACTTCATTCCATTATCATCAGAGAAAGTGTTCTGTATAATTTTAATCTTTTTAAATATATTGAGTTGCTTTGTGACCCAGCATATGGTCTGTTCTTGAGAATGGTACATGAGTACTTGAGAAAAATGTGTATCCTTCTGTTGTGAGATGTAAAGTTCTATAAATGTCTGTTAAGTCTAGTTCATTTATCATGGTATTCAAAATATATGTTTCCTTATTGATCCTCTGTCTAGATGTTCTATCCATTGATGAGAGCAGGGAATTGAAGTCTCCAACTATTATGGTAGCCGTGTCTATTTCTCCCTTCAGTGTTATCAATGTTTGTCTCATGTATTTTGGAGCACTCTGGCTCAGTGTGTAAATATTTATGATTATTATGTCTTCCATTGAATTTTTACTTTTTTTAATACATAGTATCCTTCTTTGTCTCTTTTAATTGTTTTACATCTGAAGTTTAATTTGTAGGCTATAAACTAGGGCTTCTTGAAAAGTGGTTGATCTTAGGGCTGGGGCAGGAAAAATATAAGATAAACCTAACATCTTGAGGTCCCAGGAAATAAGAGAGCATTGAATAAAAGAAAAGGTCTTGTCAAAAGCATACAGAATGGGTATGGGGTAAGATGATGGAATAGGATAGGTCGAGTTCACCTCTGCTCCAAGAACAGCTAGAGAAGTGAAGGGAAGGCAACTGGGACAGTGATTCCTGGGTATAAGTGGCTCTGGAGGATCTTCTACACCACCTAGAGAGTAGCAAAAGCTGAAAAAATGAGATGCAGAGAACCAGAGGCCATCCAGTTATTGCAAAGAGCCTAACACACCCCTTTCCAAATGGAAGCCTGGAGCCCTCAGATGTGCACAGACAGAGAAATGAGGACAAGGAACCATCCCCAAATACAAAGCTTTAGAGTACTGAAGGAAATCGACTTCCAAAGTAACTCTATCAAGTTACTTACATGCCTCAAAGGCAGCAGAAGATCACCAAGTATATCAAATTGCAGACAGATATAGCCCAGCCTAATGACCAAATTAAAACATCAGAGGAAATGGATTTTGGAACAATAAATCAAAGATGTTCATATGACTCTACTAAATAAAATCAATGGATGGCTAGTGACATAAAGGAGATAAAAAATACACTAGAAGAGCATAAAGAGGAATTTGAAAGAATAAATAGAAAATAGCAGATATAACAGAGAATAAAGATGTTGTATATTAAATTTAAAAATACTAGAGACAAACAGCAGCAGATTTGAAGAGATAGAAGAAAGAATAAGTGAACTACAGGACAGGACAACTGATTTCAAACACAGAAAAGAGCAAATGGCCAAAAGGATGGAAAGATTTGAGTTGCATCTCAAGAAAATGATGGCCAAAACAAAGAGCACAAATACAAGAATCATCGGTGTCCCAAAGGGAGAAGAGAGTAAAGGGCTAGGAAGATTAGTTGAGAATATAATGGGTGAAAACTTCCCAACCCTTATGAAAGACATAAATATGCAAATCAAAGAAGCCCAATGAACTCCAAATAGAATAAATCCAAATAGGCCTACCCCAAGACACATACTAATCAGTTTATCAAATGTTGAAGAGAAACAGATCCTGAAAGTGGCAAGAGAAAAACAATGTACTACATACAAGGAAAATCACATAAGACTGAGTTTGGAGTACTCAACTGCCACTATGGAGGTGAGAAGACAGTGGTATGATATATTTAAGATCCTGAAAGAGAAAGACTTCCAGCCAAGAATTCTGTACCCAGCCAAATTGTCCTTCAAAACTAAGGAAGAGATTAAAGTTTTCACAAACAAAGGCTGGATTTGTCAACAAGAGACTGGCCCTACAAGAAATACTAAAGGGAATTCTGCAATGGAAGACAGTTTGGCAGTTCCTTAGGAAATTAAATATCAAGTTGCCCTATGACCTGGCAATACCACTACTCAGTATATACCCAGAAGAGCTGAAAGCAGTGACACAAACAGAGATTTGCACACCAATGTCCTTAGCAAGATGGATGAACCTTGAGGACATAATTGTGAGTGAAATAAGCTAGACACGAAAGGATAGATATTGTGTGGCCATGGTAAAGATAAAACTCAGAGGCTTATAATACACAATAGAGGGGACCTAGAGATGCATGGAAGCTAGAGAAGGATGAACAGTTAGCTAATGAGGTTAAAGTTAAATGTAAGGTGTGATTGTTAGGTTCTGGTATCAACTTGGCCAAATGATTATGCCCAGTTGCAAGGATATTTCATGGCTGATTAATTAAATCATCAATCAGTTAATTGTATCTGTGGCTAATTACATCTGAGATCAACCAAGACTTGTCTCCCATGATGAGATACTCCAATTAGCTGAAGTCTTTTAAGGAAGAAGAGAGACTCTTTCACTGATTCTTCAGCCAGAAAGCCTCTCCTGTGGAGTTCATCCAGACCCTTCATCGGAGCCACCAGCCTCACAGCCTGTCCTACAGATTTTGGACTCTTCAATTCCAATGGTTATGTGAGACACTTTTATAAATCTCATATTTGCAGATTATTCTTGTTGTTTCTATTTCTCTAGAGAACCTTGACTAACACATAAGGAAATAGATAGAAGTGAAGGTAGTTCACTAGTGGGTCTATAAGTATTACTATATTGAAGGTGAACATGATTGAAAGGGGTTGTATAGACCCATGTGTCTCACTGATTAACACTACAAATGTAAATAAGTTCCTACATGAACTACTGCAAAAGTATGAACCCTGTACAAAGAGTGTATAAGTTTGGGGTATAGGGGGAAAACTGCTATTGCATACTATGGATTATGTTTAACAGGAAAACATGAACAGTACCACAGCAACACCAGGGGTAAATAATGGGGGAATGGACAAGAGTTAAGCAGAGGTTTGGATTTTCTGTTTGGTGAAGATGTGTTTATTGGTTCTCTTTCTCTTGGGAGCTATCAAATTATCCAAAATTGAGAGTGTTTACGGACTGTGGACTTTGGGTATTATACACGATACCCAATGAATGGAGGTGGCTGAAGGATACAATGACTGAGAAGTAGATTGCTGAATGATGGTGTATACAAATGATTGAATATTGTGCTGCTACAAAAAGGAATGAAGTTGTGATACATGCAATGATGTGAATGAACCTGTGGGATATTTGGTGAGGCAAAATAAGCCAGAAACAAAAGAACAAATATTGTATGGTCTCACCAAGAAAATACTTATAAGAAAACAAGGGCCTAGATTGTAAGCACTTATAGCAGTCACATTTATTCCAGAGCAGTAATTGTTATTTCTGGATTTTGAGAGGCTGTTTTATATGTGTTTAACCTTGTATTTAGAGATAATAACAAAGTTTATCAGGTCAGGATTAAAGTAACTCAGAATACAGGGGTAAGGAAGATATTGTCTGTATTTTAGAACCCTCATCTACTCTTTGAGACCAGAGGAAGAAAGGTTTATTTTGTCCCAAACCTGAATTTTTTGTAGCACATAATCTACTCATCCTGTCTGGGCAGATCATTTAAAGAATCCAAGCACAAGGAGCCCAGAATAGGAATCAGGGCCTTTAATCCTGTATAATTTAATGTAATGCCTGGATAAATCCAAGAGTATATTAAGAAGATAATCAAAAGTATTGGCAAGGTCCCTTGAAGGATGGAAGAAAAAATATGGAACTATTAAACTTTACCATAGGAGAAATCCCTGATACTGTGTCAAACATTAGGGACACCCAAATCAATAGGCCAAGCCATTGGTCTTGAGGTTTGCTCTTGTGAAGCTTATGTATGTAGTGGAGAAGCTTAGACTACCTATAGGTAAGCCTAAGAGTTACCTCCAGAGGACCTCTTTTGTTGCTCAGATGTGGCCTCATTCTCTCTCAGCTCAACTCTCCTCATTGCCCTCCCCACAATGTGGGACATGACATCCCGGGGTGAAAGTCTCCTTGGTGGTGTGGGACATAACTACCAGGGATGAGCCTGGCCCTGGCAGATCAACTATGCCATCCTGACCAAGAGAGGGTAAAGAAGTATAACAAATAAGTTATCAGTGGCTGAGAGGGAGTTCAAATAGAGTCAATAAGCTACTCTGGAGGTGCTCTTATGCATCTAGGGCATTACATAACATTCTACAAAGGTTCCATGCACTAGTGTAACTTTCCAGAAATCTACAACCTCCAAATGGGTTCCTGGACAAGATAAATTCTGAAACCTAGAGGGCCCAGCCTCTCCAGAACATCAGCTAGTTTCATCTCTTTACCCCACATTATTGAAAGCCCCTCCCAACATGAAAAAAATTAGAATGGGAATAGACCAAAATACCCCTAAAGATTGGGAAAAAGATCAAAGTATAAAGTGGAATTACACAGAGCAGGTGGATTTAATAAATGAGTATGATTGCTGAATCATTGTATTGATATTTATTTTAGTCTCCAGTGTCTTTTTAGTAGTAAAAACCTCCAATTATAGAATTATATAATCTCTGAAATCTGTTCTACTAATTGTTGCAATATGCTTTGAAATGTATTACTTTTTTATATATGTTATTTTTTTTAAAAAAGTCAATTGTGATGATAAATGCATAGCTGTATGATGATATTGTGAACCACTGTATACTTTGATTACATGGCATTTGAATATATAATATATATCAATAAAAAATAAAATAAAGGACACAGAAGCCAATCTGATGGAACTACCCATTTGTCAAAATAGAAACAATTGGAGCAATAAAATAAATAATGATATTGTTGGATTATAACCTATTTATATCAGTTCAATACTGACATAAATAAGTGAGTAAACAAATATGGGGGGAGAAGAAACAGCTCTTCCTAATAGAAGAATTCTAATTAATCAATGCAAAAGGAATGAGGGCAATCAAAATTACCATTAGATAAACACTGCAGTAATAATTATACATGAATTGAGTGGCCACGTGGCAGAGAAAGAGATGATGCATGGGCTCACCGCATGGATCTCATACTCAGATCCACCTTCAAGTGTACCAAGCTACACTTAACATGGACAATCTAGGGACTGCCACTTGTGAATGTCCAACCTGCCAGCAATAAATATCAATGCTAGGCACCCAGAATGAAACCAAGTAACAGGCAAATCAACTGACTGCTTTGTGGCAAATTGAGTTCATTGTGTCTCTTCTGATCTGTCATTCTCATAGGAATAGATATCTATTCTGGGTATGCATTTGCTTTTCCTGTCTACAGAGCCACAGCCAGCACCACATCTGGGGGCTTATGGAAAATTTGACCCAAAGGCATGAAATATCATACAACACAACCTCTGACTAAGGAAACCACTCTTCGGTGAAGGAGGTTTAAGAGTGGACCCACCTCATTTAGATTGTGATGGTTAAGGTATGACTATGTGATTATACTGGGAATGACTGTTTTTTATTTAGGCTGGATTATATGATGTACAAATAAAACTGTTTAAAAATCAACAGAGAGATACAAGTGCTGGAGAAAATGTCGAGAGAGATGCACTTATTTATTGTTAGTAGGAAAGTAGAGTAGAGCAGCCCCTCTGGAGGGAAATGTGTTGGCTCCAAAGAAAGCTAGGGGTGGGGTTGCCCTATGATTCTGCAACCTCGTTGCTAGGTATATACCCGGAGGAACTGAATGTGGGGACACACAGATGGACAATTGCACACTGGTGTTTATGGCGACAGTAAACACACTGGTGTTTATGCATTTTGCAATGGTGGACTAAGGGTACATCGACTGTGGAATGGAAGGGAGAACTGCAGTGTATACATACAATGTACCACTGAGTGACTGTAAGAAGGAATGAAGTTGTGAGGCATGCAACTAGATGAATGAAACTTGGGGGCAGTATGTTGAATGAAATAAGCCAGAAACAAGGACACAAATATCATAATGCTTCATTAACATGAGCTAACCATAATGTTCAAAATATTGAATTCTAGAACACAGGTTATCAGGTGAAGGCCTACTGTAAAGATTCCTAGATTGTAAACTATTATATTCCAGAATTCTAACAGTTATTTATGACACTGACTGTATTTTAAAACTTCAGCTTCTGTATGTGACCAAAGGAAGAGATATTTATTTGGTGAAAACTTTATACTTTAGGTAGCAAGCTATCTAATTTATCTTGTATAGTCACCATATTCAAATACAAAACTTCACGGAACCTTGAATAAGGAGTGAGATCTTACTGGTTTGGACAGGTTTGTGTGATGCCCTAACATATCCCAGAGTAATCTGGGCAGAATATTAAAAAGCATTTGCAAAGTCCCCTTGAGGGACTAGAGAAAAAGGTAGAAATATTAAAATTCCCCCCTGGGGAAATTATTGTGACATTCTCACAATAATTGGGGACTGCTAATTTGATGGGCCACACCTTCAATCTTGGGGCTTGCCCTTATGAAACTTATTCCTGAAAAGAGAAGTTAAGACTACTTATAATTATGCCTAAGAGTCACCCCAGAGAACCTCTTTTGTGGCTCAGATATGGCCTCTCTCTCTAAGCCAACTCTACAGGTGAAATCATTGTCCTCCCCTCACATGGGACATGACTCCCAGGGGTGTAAATCTCCCCGGCAATGTGGACATGACCCCCAGGGATGAGCCTGGCCCTGGTATTGTGGGATGGAGAAAGACTTTTTGACCAAAAGTGGTAAGAGATACAAAAACATAGGGTTGTGGAAATAAATGAAGACTACCCAAATGAGAAAAAAGTAAAGGTTGTTTATTCAGAGCTTGCTGTACAAGGGAGTCAGTCACCATTACTTGCATTTGGCAGAGTCTCAAAGGCAGGCAGAAGAGTGAGAAAGATGTATAGTGGAAAAAAGGGGAAGACTCCAGGTGTGCAACAGACTGGAGGCTGTTGGCATAGGGAAGCTGGAGGCAGGGTATCCTATGTGATTGGTTAGTGGAGCATATTTGTCTTTCTTTGGTTGATACTAAGTTGAAAATGAGGGCAAAAATTGGGGAGGCTTTCAGTTATTGATCAAGTCCCTACTATTTGGGGCTGATTGTTATAGGGTTTGTCATTTAGCTTCTTGAACTGGTTGTTGTGGACAGTAACCAGCTTTCTGGACAGATTGCTACAGGGAGTGGGTTAGAGTTTCCTGGTCATTCATTGTATGAATTTGTAAATTCAGTTTCTCAGAGCTCACTGTGATGCAGCACTGAGTGAGGGGTGGGGATGGGGAGTCCCACAAATGATTTAACTAAGCAACAACAAGAAAGAAAGGATGAGAGTCAGATACCCCAGAGTTAGGAGGCCTGACCTCTTTTCTTGGCCAAGTGGCTGGATTTATAAGCAAGTCAGTTAGGTAATATGTCTTGGAGTTTCTCTATCTGTGAAGTGGTGAGTAATAACATCAATAACGAGTTTCTGGGGCCCTAACATGGACATTTCAGGGCTCCGGTGTTCTTGGCAAAAAAAGCCATATAGTGGTGTGAATATTGAACAAGAACATGGAGATGAAACAGGCAAAGCTAATGAAATGGTTGATAGAGCATTAGTAGGGAAGGCCAGGAGCTATATTCTCTCTTGAAAGTGAGGCAATTCAAAGGAAATTAATTTTTTATAGAAATGAGATTATTATGAAAAAAAATATTAGTTCCTGAAATGATAATTTAAAATAAATTATTTGTGAGCCCAGTTATGTAGCATGTCAAGATGGAGCTAAACTTGATGTTCTGGGGGACGAGGGGAGTAGTATGGGAAGAGAGCATTCACATCCAGCAGCTGAGTGCAAGATAATATATTGAGAAAACATGCCACATTATGGATGACTCAGGATGAGCCCTCATCCCAAATGGTGAAGCTAAATGACAAGCTAAAGGGAATTTAAATTTGGAGACTAAATTTACCCTTTCCTGTTACCTCATCTTTTAATTATTCAAAAAGTAACCCTCCATCTTGAAGTAGCTAGAAGGAAAAACCTAAAATTGTGGAACTGTTGCCCATATCCAACTCTAAAATCTGTTCCATAACTATTTGTTACAATGTACTTTGAAATTTATTGCTTTTTTGTATATGTCTTATATTTCACAATAAAAAAAGTAAACCCTCCAAAAATAATGCCCCCCCTAGGGATAGAATGCTAGTCTACAATTATGTTTCCAAGCTATTGAGACCAACATTTATGCTAATAATGAGTAATTAGTTTGTACTCAAGGTAGACAAGGCTTTAGGTGCTTCTTTGATATCCTAGCTCTCCTCAGCTGCAACCTTCTAACTTCCTGCGCTGCCCAGTTGTTTGGCTCCACCACTGGTTGTACCTGATTCAAACAAGCTTGTTCTCATCCTTCTCTCCCTTTTCACATCACACACAGTATTCCCCAAATGTCAAATCAGCATTACCCATTCTTCTCTCTAGCAAAGAAATCACCATCTGGGTTGGGCTGTTTTGACTAGGAAGGAGGCTATGACACAAAGGAGGTCTAGACTCAAAGCCGGTGAGATGCTTCAGGACTTCCCAGCTTCCCTCTCCCTTCCCTGGTGCGTGCTCTGTGGGTAGAAGTGCTGGACACAATTCCGGGGCTTTTTTCCAGCTAAGAAGGGATGGCTCTCACTCATCCTCACTCTGCTACATGGCTTACCCACCTTTAACTTCTTGAATACTCTTATCTAGACCGTTGGCCCACTCTGCACTGGACTCTGAGGCAGTTCAGTGTTCTATGGTCCTCTGCCAGGTCTTGAATTCCAGAGATAAAATTATACAAGTGGACAGAGACATTAAAGAGGATCTAAGAATTTTTTATTGTTCATTGTGGGAAATAAATCAATACCTTAGCTACTAACCTCCTATATCCTATCCCAACCGCTGTCACTAATATAATGGGTCTTACGCACTAGAATTCACAAAATGCAAAATAATGCAAGCCTCCCATTGTACCAGGTGCATTAGGAAAATGAAGTGTGCATTGAGATAATACATAGAAGAACTAATATAATAGGGCATTGGAGATTTCATGGAAATGGGTATTCCCTGACTGCTTTTAGGCAGACATATCAGCACAGACAATAAAGTCATCTCACTCAGCAAGGTCAGCTGTGGAGCATGTCTTAAGACATAATGAAAATGTCCACTTTGCTCAGTCCATCTTCATTCTGAATACTTATGTCAGAAAAATGAACTATCTAAAGTCAGGTTGTCACTAAAGGGCAAGAATTATTGGTGGTTAGGGCTACTCAGGGCCACTTCACATAAGGCTGGGTATTCCCAGCTTCTGTTTTAAATAGGTGTTGCTTCATATAGCTGGAATTAAGGATAATTAGCATTAAGGGAAACATTTTGAAGAGAGCCACAGAGCCATGAGAGAGCCACAAGAAAGCCACGAGAGCCCATGCAGCCAGAGACCTTTGGAGATGAAGAAAGAAAATGCCCTTGGGGGAGCTTCACGAAACAAGACTCCTGGAGATAAAGCTAGCAGATGTCACCATGTTCACCATGTACTTGCCCAGTTGAGAGAGAAACCCTGCATTTCATCGGCCTTCTTGAACCAAGGTATCTTTCCCTGGATGCCTTAGATTGGACATCTCTATAGCCTTGCTTTAATGTGGACATTTTCAGTTTTAGAACCGTAAACTTGCAACTTATTAAATTCCCCTTTTTAAAAGCCATTCCGTTTCTGATATATCACATTCCAGCAGCTTGCAAACTAGAACAGGGATTATCATTATTTTCTTCTTTATTTGGTTAGTAGTTGGCTGGATTATTTAAATGAAGTCTATCTCCTATCACCCTAGAGTGTTAAGCCTCTGATGTTGCTTCTCAAGAAGGCTCAGAGTTCTAGTTTGCTAGCTGCCAGAATGCGATGTATGAGAAATGACTTTTAAAAGGGGGAATTTAGGCCACTGCAAGGGTAGTTCAGTGGTAGAATTCTTGTCTGAAATGCTAGAGACCTGGGTTCAATTCCCAGAGCCTACACAAGCCAAAAAAAAAAAAAAAAAAAAAGAAAGAAAAAGAAAGAAAAGGGGGAATTTATTAAGTTGTAAGTTTACAGCGTTAAAACCATGAAAACGTCTAAATTAAAGCAACTTTATAAAATGTCCAAATTAAGGCATCAACAAGAGGTTGCCTTACCTCAAGAAAGACCAATAAAGTTCAGGGTTTTTCTCTCAACTGGCAAGGCACATGGTAAACATGGTGGCATCTGCTTTCTCTCCAGGCTTCTCATTTCATGAAGCTCCCTGGGGTGTTGTGGGGGAGCCTGGGGGCGGGGTTTCCTTCTTCATCTCCAAAGGTGTCTGGCTGTGTGGGCTCTGTGGTTCTCGTGGCTCTCTCTAAAATGTTTCCTCTTTTTAAGGATTCCAGCAAACTAATCAAGACCCAAGTGGAATGGGTGGAGTCACGTTTCCCTCTAATCAAATACAATTGGGCATGTCACAGCTCTGTGGAGATAATCTAATCAAGCTTTCCAACCTGCAGTGCTGCACAGGGATTAAAAGAAATGGCTGCCCCCCATGTGACAGTTTGAAAGGATGTTTGTACCCTAGAAAAGCCATGTTTTAATCCTAATCCCATTTCATAAAGGCAGCCATTTCTTCTAATCCCTATTCAGCACTGTATGTTTGAAACATTGATTAGATCCTCTCCCTGGAAATGTGACTCAATCAAGAGTGGTTGTTAAGATGGATTAGGTGGAGACATTTCTCCACCCATTCGGTTGGGTCTTGATTAGTTTACTGGAATCCTATAAAAGAGGAAACACTTCGGAGAAAGCAGGAGATTCTGAGAGAGCAGAAAATGACATAACCACAAGAAGCAGAGAGTCTGCCAGCCAGCAACCTTTGCAGATGAAGAAGGAAAATGCCTCCTAGGGAGAGTCATGAAACAGGAAGCCAGTAAAGAAAATTAGCAGATGACGCTGTGTTTGCCACGTGCCTTTCCAGATGAAAGAGGAACTCTGACCTTGTTGGCCATGTGCCTTCTCACTTGAGAGAGAAACACTGAACTTCATCGGCCTTCTTGAGCCAAGGTATCTTTCCCTGGATGCCTTAGATTGGACATTTCTATAGACTTGTTGTAACTGAGATATTTTCTCAATCTTAGAACTGTAAACTAGCAACTTATTAAATTCCCCTTTTTAAAAGCCATTCCCGTTTCTGGTATATCGCATTCCAGCAGCTAGCAAACTAGAACATCCCACAAGATGGATCAGGCTTAAAACAAGGCTTTTCTAGGACAAATAATCTTCTCAAACCAGCACACTCAGTTTTGGGTATGCCCACAGTCACCCTGGGATGAGAGTAATACTAGTAGGGTTCTCTTCTACTCTTTTCCTGGTCATGCCCAGCTGTTACACTCGACTAATTTCTCTATTATTTCAATAATGCCTTGGTGCATAAATTCCTCTACAAACTGATCAAATCAAATAGTGGTTCCTTGGAAGAATTAGTTTCTGAGAACAGTGTTTGATAATTATTCTTGTCCCAGAAGGTCTCTTTCCAGCTGTCTTATTTCTGGTTCTCTCATGCAAACTAGTCAGTCTACATTCTAGTAATATGTTCACTCAATCCATAAAACTCTTCATGATAACCTTTACTATTCATGAGTGCACTGAGGCTTAAACTTCTCCAGTCTATGTTGCAAAATAAGTCAATTCCTTTAGGGAAGGATTAGAAGTTATCTGTTTCACAGCCTCCTTTTCTCCCCTACTAAAATCTCTGAGCAAGAGCTTTGGGACTAGGGATGGAAACAATGGCAAACTCCTCTCTGAGTGTACTTCATGTAAGAGCTGAGTGATCAGTGGGTGGAATGAGAGGGGACAGTAGCTAGAGGTCCCCTCAGCTTGTTTCTCGATAAGGAACCACTGCTTTAAGTCAATGCAAGGGCTATCAGATCCTCAGTAGTCTTAGTTTGCTATGCCAAAGTAGAGCCTCTGTCCCACAAGTGGCAGCAATGTGGAAGGGAGGCCCTGGGTCTTGACCACACATTCCCAGATGGCTGAGGGAAGGATGAAAATGCTGAAGTCCTACTCCTCCCAGGAAGGAGGTGCTCTGGGAGTCAGAGTAAGAGGGAGCAATGTGGAGTCTCTTTGGGAAGAGGAAAGAAATGGTTTTGGTTCAAATACCCCAGACTCTTACCTGTCGTGCCCAAATTGTGAACATTTTCACGCATTTGCTTGTTTCTTAATTTGCTATTTGTCTTTAGGACCATTTAGAGAGGTTTTGAACATTGTTGTTTGCTATTTTTAAAATAATTTTCACCAGTTTCATTAGGAATCAGGTGAACAGAACTCCTCATATTGTCATGCCAGAAGTCAATATCTCTTCTAGCAATCTGTTTTACGCAAGTCTTCCAATTGGTTCAAACGCTCAAGTTTGAGGACAGGTCTTAGGCTTTGAAACTTAAACCTTTCATATTTTTCCAGCAGCAATACAAATCACATATGCTGTTTTCCCTGAACTAACCCAGTGTTATGAGCCATTTTCTTCCTGCCTTTCCTCCTCCTCTCCTTTCTCTCCTACTCAAGGAACTACCAGGATGCAAGCAAAATAAATTCCCTTAGAGGGATAACTTTGAATCTGCTTTAATTTATATTATGAAAATAAATAATTTATTATCTTTGGTACTTCAATATTAAAACATTATGTACAACATCTTCCAAAATTACAACTATACCAGAACTCTTGAGTGAAATTAAGAACACTGATCTTCTAAATAGTAGTCTCTGAACTTCTAAACAAGAACTATGACTTAAAACTTGGAGGATGAATCCCAGTGAGCATGAACATTATTTATAAATTATATATAAAAATATTAATATATTATGCACATTACAGAATAAAAACTCAGCAGTGTAGGATGAAATAAAAAATACTTAAAAATAATTTTTAATTTACCGTCATAGTTATTTGCTTTTACTAAAATATGGTATAAATAATTTTAATGCTTTGATAGGCTTCATTATTTCTGAAACATTTGGCTCAGCACCTCATGATACAACCATTTCAAGGGATTTTTAAATTCAGGTTATTTGAGTACTCTGCTTTAAAACTATCACTTCTGCAAAAGATTTCTCAGAAGAGTACATAGAACAAAAATGGAAGAAAGTTGTCATTGGCTATACTTCTAAATTGTGTTGCTTTTTTTTTTTTTAAATTTGCATATGGGCAGGAGGCACCAGGGATTGAACTCTAGACCTCCAGCACGGCAGGTTGGAGCTCTGCCTGCTGAGCCACGGCAGCCGCCCTGTGTTGCTTTTTATTCAAGGTTTTTCTTAAAATTTGGGCAATAAGTTTCTGTACTCCATGATGACAATCAATTGCTACCTCAGACTAATTAGGATGTGTTGAATTTTAATAATTTAGAAAATGGTTCCAACCAACTGAAACTTTTTGCTTGGGATATTTTAAAACAGGTTTTAAAACTATGTCTCCCAGTGTTTTAAGTGTTTTGGTTAAACTTCTTAAAAAACTAGGTGGCACACATCCTTTTTAGCAACAAAATCACATAACAATGAAACAACATTTCTGAACATTCATTTTCAAACTATTACCTTCAAAGAAGTGTTTCAAAGTAGTTACTACCTCATTCATTGTCAAAGCAGGGATATTTTTACCTTTGAAGGGACTTTAATATTTTTTGAAAATATTTGCCAAGTACCATACTAATGATAGCCATTATCATAACAGAAAAGGTTGGCAAATTTGGAATGTTTGTTCTTTTGTAAAATAAAATGTATAGTTTTATAAAAGCTCAGCATCTCACTTAAGTACCTTACCATGAGTTAACTAGCAAACCTCTGTGTATTACAAAAGAATTTCAAGATCACTTCCCATCTCCTTAAACAGTATCATAAAAATCCTACTAATTAAAATAACATATTGACACATCTGCTTCCACTTAAGATGCAGAAACTAACAAGAAAGTGTTACTTCCTCCCTCAAAATGAGAACAACCTAGAAAATCTACAAAAGTGTAGTTTTCTTTAAAGTTTATCAGACAGACAAGACTGGAAAGAAATGAACTAAAGTTCACAAATGGCAACCCCGTCAGAGAAGATCAGTGCCTACAGCTGCTTTTATCCTTGGCAGAGTAGTGCAGAGAGAAGGAAGCTGCCATAGAAACAAATAATAAAGTAGATAAACTTTTAACAAATTTGAGAAGACTGAGTATGAGGTAGCCTGAGAGTTGTTAATGCCTGTGAGCCCCAGACACAAGGAGAATCGGTCTCCATCCACCAATGATTTTCCAAGTGCCATGAGAAAGAGTGGGCGAATAGCAGAAAAGCTGGGAAAGATTCCCTCCTGAGGCAGAGGAACAAAGGGCCCACGGAGGTTTGACAGTGGAACAGAAGAAATGAGAACACTTCAGGTACTCTATGCCTTTGTTCGAGGCAGAGTCCCTGCAGAGGGAAAGGAGAGTTGAGAGAGAACTCTACCATTTAGGTGCAGACAGAGGGAAGGGGAGGCGTCTATAGTCAGAAGGCAGGGAGGAAAACTAAAAGAAACCCAAAGACACTCCATCCCTTGCACTGAGTACAAAGTAGAGACCATCTATCACCACGGGAAGAACAGGAGCACTAAGAGATCCCCCAGGTGCAGGTGTAAGAAACCTGATGAAATCTGGATAAAGCAGTATGACTGTCACAGACACTTGGATCCGAAGCAAGGAAAGGTTTTGATGTGGCCTTCAAATAATTTGAAACCTGTGTAAACTAATCTAACTAAGCCAACCATAAAGCCCAAATCCCATCTCAACTGCTGAAAAGATTGACTTGGCCTACTACAAAGCATCACGACAGAAGAAGAGGCCCTATTCTATATATGAATATTATTTACTGGTTTCTATTATTGCTATATACACAGTCAGTTGACTTCTGGCAAAGTCCTACACAATTACAAGACATATCAAAAAGCAAGATAACATGACCTACCATCATGAAAGGAAAGAGTTTATAGAACCAAACCTAAAAATGACCCAAACATTGGAATTTCAAATACAGACATTAAAATAACTATGATACGTATATTAACAGATCTGGGGAAAAGGTGGACAACATCCATTAACAGAATCAAATGGAAATGAAAAATTTGTTATCAGAAATAAAGAATTCTTTTGATGGGCTTATCTGCAGCCAGGACACACCACAGGAAAGAATCAGGGAACTTGATATCCTTCAAACTGAAACAGAAAGGGAAAATAAAGACTGGGAAAAATGAGAGAACAAAACAACCAAGATTTGTGGGTAAATATTAACAGTCTAACATGCATGTTCTTAGAGTTCCAGAAGGAGAAGAGGGACAAATTAGGGCATAAAGAATATCTGAAGGAATAATAGGCAAGGATATTGAAAGAAAATACTAGAAGACATCAAATCACTGATCCAAGAAGTTAGGCAAACACAAAGTGGAAAAATACAAAGAAAATCACTTACTGTGCATCATGTTGAAATACTGAAAAATTGTAGATAAAGAGTAAATCTTGAAAATAGCCAGAGGAAAATAAGGAATATTGCATACAGGGGAATAAGTATAAAAAATTACCACTGACTTCTCATCTAAAATAAGGAAGGCCAGAGTTTTAAAAAATCTTTAAGGTGAATAAGTATTAACTTATATTCAGATATGGCCTCTCTCTCTAAGCCTACTTGGCAGGTGAACTCACTACCCTCCGCCCCATGTGGGACATGACACCCAGGGGTGTAAATCTCCCTGGTAATGTGGGACAGGACTCCCAGGATGAGCTGGGGTCTGGTATCATGGGACTGAGAAAGCCTTCTTGACCACAGGGGGGTAGGAAATGAGACAAAATAAAGTTTCAGGGGCTGAGAGATTTCAGAGTCAAGAGGTTATCCTGGAGGTTATTCTTACGCGGTATACAGATATCCCTTTTTAGTTTATGCTGTGTTGAGTGGCTAGAGGGATGTACCTGAAACTTTTGAGCTGAGTTCCAGTAGCCTTGATTCTTGATTGTATAAAGATATAACTTTTACCATGTGACTGTGTGATTGTGAAAACCTTGTGTCTGATGTTCCTTTTATCCAAGGTATAGACAGATGTGTCAAAAAATAAGGACAAAAATAAATACATAACAGTTGGGGGATAAGGGGTAAAAAAAAAAAGGGTAGATTGCAATACTAGTTAGTGGTCAATGACAGAGAGGGTAAGGTGTACAGGATGCATGAGTTTTTCATTTTTTCTTTTTCTGGAGTGATACAAATGTTCTAAAAATGATTATGGTGATGAATATACAACTATGTGATGAGATTATGAGCCATTGATTGTATACTATGTATGGTCTATATGTATGTGAAGATATCTCAATTAAAAAAAATATATATATATATATTTTTGGGCGGGCCACAGTGGCTCAGCAGGCAAGAATGCTTGCCTGCCATGCCAGAGGACCCAGGTTCGATTCCTGGTGCCTGCCCATGTGGAAAAAAAGGAAAAGGAAGAGTTATAATGGAGAAAATAGGATTTAACAAATAAGTATGAATGCTGAATCACTATATTGATATTTCTTTTAGTCTCCTGTGTTTTGGAGAAGCTAGAAGGAAAAATCTGAAATAGAGGAATGGTAACCCATAACAATCTCTGAACTCTGTTCCATAACTATTGTTAAAGTGTACTTTGAAAATTATTGCTTTTTCTTTCTTTTCTTTGTATATATATTTCACAATTAAAAATGTTTTTTAAAAATCAACCTAGATTTCATTATCTAGTAAAACTATCTTCAAAAAAATGAAAATAAAATTTAAAAATAGAAGGGGGAAAGGATAGTGATTAGAATAATAAAATGGAAAGAGTTCTTACACTATTAAGGAAGTAGTAGTATTTTGGGAAGTTAGGGGGCTGATATATTAATGGTGCGTATTTTAATCTCTGGAGCAGCCACTGAAAAAAGCACAAACAAAAACAAAATAAAACAGCTAATAAATCAATAGAGGAAATAAAGTAGAATATCCCAAATCATATAAGTCACAGAAAACAGGGCAGAGGAAAAGGAACAGATAAACAAGAAGCATAAGAAATTATTTCTGTGTAGAAAGCATATACAGAAATAGAAATATGGTAGAATTAAACCCAGACTTATCAATAATTACATTAAATGTAAATGGATGAAATATTCACATTTAATGGCAGAAATAGTATAACTAAGTAAAAATATAAGTAAGGTTAATATATGCTGTTTATAGGAAGCAAAATTTAAAAATAAGAACACAAACAAGATAATAGTGAAATGATGGTAAAAGATATATTATGCAAATGCTAACTACAAGAAAGCCATTGCAGCTTTATGAATATCAAAGCAGATTTAAGTCAAAGAGTATTATCAAAGAAAAAGAAGACCACTTCATAATGATAAAAGGATCAATTCATCGAGAAGACATAATAATCTTAAATGTGTACCATCTAATAATGAAGTTCCCAAACACATGAAGCAAAAATTAACTATACTAATGGCAAATACTGAGAAATCAATGCTCATATTTGGAGATTTTTTAACATCACTCAGTAACTGATAGAACTACTTGACCAAAAAAAAGTGAGAATATAGAATAAATGAACAACACTAGCAACAAGCTTTAGCAAATTGACATTAACATATACATCACTCGATAGCAAAATACACATACTTCTTAGCTGTTAATGTAACATTCACTAAAGTAAAAAGATTTATCATGAGTCATAAAATAAGTCTCAATGTGGCAGATACCACTTAGTTCAGTAATTAAAGCAAATAATAGCATTAATGAGACAAATTGAAATCATGTACCATTTACTTGGATGGACTAAGAACACAGAAGGGCTTCTGTGATGTTCCTACAAAGACGTATACTCTGAATCTAATCATGAGGCAACATCAGACAAGCCCAAATGGAGGGGAAATTTGCAAAATAACTAGCCTGTTTTTAAATGCTTCAAAGTCATGAAAACTGAGGAAAAATTGATGAACTGTTCCAGACAGAAGGAGAACAAAGAACCAACTACATATAATGTATGATGACTCTGAAGAGAATCATTTGCCTTTAAAAAAATTTATTGAGACAACTGATGAAACTTAGATGAGGTCTGGAGATTAGGTGGTGCAACATATCAGTGTTAAATTCCTGATTTTGATGGTTATATTGTGGTTATGTAGGAGAATATCCTTGTTGGTAGGGAAATAAAAACTAAAATATTTGGGGGTAATAGGAGAACAGGTCAGCAACTTACTATTAAATGATTCAAGAAAAAAAAGTTATTTTTGGTGTGCTTGCAACTTTTATGTAAGTTTGAGATTGTTTCAAAGACAGAAATTTTTAAAAAGTTAAGTAGGCGAGCCATAGATGGTAAAAAATATTTTTCAATACATATCTGGCAAAAATCTTGCATCGAGAATATAGAAAGATATCCTACAACACAATAAGAAAAAAACAACTCAATAAAAATGGGCAACAGACTTGAATAGACACTTAATAAAGGATGATAGAGAAATGACCAAAAAGGGGAACAACAAAACTGCTGAAAATCATTAGTTACCTGAGAATGTATATTAAAACTGCAGTGGATACTACTTTATATTTACTAAAATGGCTAAAATGAAAAAGACTGACAACTTTAAAATCCTGGTAAGGATGCAGCAATCAGAATTCTTATGAACTGCTGATGAGAATGAATGTAAGGTAGTGCTGCCTCTATCAAAAATTATTTGGTACTTTCTTAAATTAGACCTACATTTACCATACAACCCAATAATTCTACTCCTAAGAATTTATAGAAAAAATATTAAAATGTATGTCCACCAAAAAAACTTGCACCCAAATATTCATGGTACCTTTAGTTAATAATAAAAGCTCAAAAGAGAATCAACCCAGGTGTCCTTCAATAGAAAAAAGGCAAGCTGTGGCATAGTAGAGTTACTCAGCATTGAAAAAATGAACTACTGACATGCAGCAGCATGGATGAACCTCAAGAACATGTGAGGTTCCTTTTAATCCCTATTCAATAATGTAGGTTGGAAACTTGATTAGATTATCTCCACAGAGATGTGACTCACCCAATTGTGGGTATTAACCTTGGATTAGTGGGAGATGTGACTCCACCCATTCCACACGGGTCTTGATTAGTTTACTGGAATCCTTAAAAAGAGGAAACATTTTGGAGAGAGTCCCTTTTTAAGAATAGTGAGAGAGCCATGAGACAGAGTCCACCAGCCAGTGACTTTTGGAGTTGAAGGAAAATGTCCCTGGGAGAACTTCATGAAACAAGAAGCCTGGAGAGAAAGCTAGCAGATGCTGCCCTGTTTGCCAGGTGCCTTTCCAGTTGAGAGAGAAAACCTGAACTTCATTGACCTTTCTTGAGTGAAGGTAACCTCTTGTTGGTGCCTTAATTTGGACATTTTCCAAGTAACTGTGCAACTTAATGAATTCTCCCTTATAAAAGTCATTCTGTTTCTGGTATATTGCATTCCAGCAGCTAGCAAACTAGAACACTGAGCAAGAGTACATATATTATGATTCCATTTAGATGAAGTTCCAGAATAGACAAAACTAATTCATGATGCCAGGTATCACAGAAGCAGCTTTTGGGAACTGGCATATAAAAATTGACTAGAAAAGGCTCAAGGGAAATTTTTAGGGTGATGAAAATGTTCAATATCTTGATAGGGTGTGAGATCCATGGGTGCCTGCATTTTTCAAAACTGACTGAATTGTATACTTAAGATCTGTGCATTTCTTTTATCTGAATTTTTAAAAATTCAGGTATTTTATACATGAATGTGTTTGTGTGTATATATGTGCATAGATATATACACATACACATAGGTAAATCCATTTAATCGGGTACAGATAAATTGCCATTTATCAAAATGTACAGAAAGCAAGTCAGTGAGAGGTTTCCTGCTACTTCTCAGGGCTGTGGGACTCCCATTTTTCCTACAGGATACCCTCTAAATTATATGACTTCATCCTCCTGACATACGGACTGTATCATAGTGCCAATGTCAGTCTGTACTTTAAATATTAATAGAACGTAATTTCAATTTTTGTGTTTTTTTAGTTGAAAAACAAGTTCTGTACATTTTCCCCATATCTTAATGGACTGTCTTACAGAACTGCTGGGATTTATTCACCCCACTTTGGAGACCACTAGTCTAAAAGACGTGCTAATTATTCAGTCCTCATTTTAGGATGCCCTAAGATTTTTCACCATGGTTGTTTCGATCACCAGAATATCACCTAGCTGGACCACATAACTTGGCCCTTATCGAATCTTCACTAAAGAAAGTTGCCTTAACTTCATCCTTCCAGCATTTGCCAATGAAAAAATCTTATAAGTCCTAGGAGTAGACCTGTCTTCATACCCATACTGTGCTCAGCCATTGGCTGGGAGCGGCCCACGTGAAACGAGGTCTCAGTGTGATCGTGGAGCTGGATTTGAGAGCACAGCAGCCCTGAATGTAGGTGTGTAGACACACAAGTTTATCTATATCTGTATCTATGTGTCCAGAGAAAATGAGAAAGTGAATAGGACAAATTGTTCAAAATGGGTAAATCTTATAAAGATTAAACAGGAATACTTTGAACAACTCTTGCAACTTTTCTGTATCTTTGACATTATCTCACATTAAAAAAGAATAAATATACATACAAAACCAAAGATAAAGGAAAAACAGAGAAAATTAATTGTGAAATGTCCAAGGTTTGATATCACAAATATATAAAAAGCTCTCACAAAACAACACAAATATCTTAAAGAAAATAGATAGGCAATATACAAAAGAAGAAATACAGGTGCTTAAGAAATATATAAAAATTCCAATTTCACTGCTGATCAAATATATTAAATAATAAATAAGATCCAATAAGATACTTTATTTTGTCTATGAAAGGACTTAAAAAATGGTCTCATATGAAACACCTCTGAATTTTTAGATGAAATTATGCCATTGAGTCTGTTGCTCAAAATTCCTTCTGTAAAGATCCCTGTGTCCAATTCTTCGCAGTTTCTTGACACCTAGGCAGGCTAAGATGTTGTCTCCTCTATTTCACTTTAAAATCATGTGCATCTAAGGAGAAGGATCTAATTCTCATCCATGACCATAGCTGCAAGATACTCTGGGAAATATGGTGTTGTTCTTTCTAGACTCTGCAGGACAGGGAGACTCATCAAATGGTGTGGTTACAAGCTGAATCAGCCAATCCACTTTACTTGTAAGCTGCCCCAGCTCTCAGCTGGGGTCCCAGAAACCCACTGAAGTTATAGACTCTAGGTAGGAAGTTGAGCAGGCTGGCTTGGCTCCCTGAAATCTTCCCCAATGAAATCAACCCTTCAGACTATTAAGGAACAAATCAAACAGGTATTCTGATAATGGAAGCTAAGAAATGTCTGTCCCCAGCTACATTCCATGGTACGGAACAAACAAAAGCTGAGTTTCCTCCAGTGTCTTGAATGTGATGTGAGTTACATTATGTGATGGAAACCAGCAAACTTGTTTTAGATGAAGACAATCTACAGCTTTTGTCAGCAATATTAATCTCAGCTCCAGTCAAGTTGCTATGCAATATTCCCTTGCTGCATTTTTATTAAAACATTAAACCCTTTATAAAGGCAGAGAAATACAAATTTATTTCTCTTCTTTAAGAGACACCTGGCAACACGTCCACAGAACAATATCCATAATCACTTAGCCAAATTTCCATATGATTTTACTCAATTTTCTAGAAAGCAGAGGTATATTTTAGGAGCACAGAGAGATCTTTGTATAATTTACACTTCCCCCTCCATTTTCTTCTGTTACACTTATCCTCCAGGAGCCCCCACAGCATTTATTGCATTTTTGCTAAGTTAGCTTTTAGAAATGTGGTTCATGCTCAAGAAATTCTTCTTTGGCTGCCTGCTGGCTGAGGAGAATAGGATACTGTGGTGGATGCTGCTTCACTCAGGGATGTGCCATTCCAGGATGATCAAGGTCTCTGAGCAGAGGAGAAAGAAAAGAGGAGAGAAATAGAAGTGGCAACACTAAGTCCTGCATTCTGGACATTGGTACTCTAGGAAGGCTTACTCCTAGGGTCAGAAACCCCTCAGCCAAAATGTGCACTGCGTCCTCCAGGCTACACGGCTCCACACCAGCTGCCACTTGCCAACTTGATCTCAGCCTCTCATGCACGGCCCAACCTGATACGTCACAGTCCTGACGGGTTGAGCTCTTTGCTGGTTGGGAATTGGGGAAGAAAGGGCTTTAGAGCTGGGCAGCCAGCTGTAACTCAATCAATGGAGGACCTTGCGCCACACAGCTTCACTTCTCTGAATCTTGGTCTCCCCAAATTAAAAATGAATATTTCTAAAATATTTTACAGGATTGTTGTGAAGCGCCTGGTACATTTTAGGTGTTGAATAACTCTGTTTTTGAAATTTTCTTTTGTCACAGAGAAGCTACTACAACCAAATTGAATCTCAGGGGGAGGTGATACCACTATGTTTTGGGAAGCCCCTCCCTCCCTGCCACACACGCGCGTGCACACACACACACACACGCACGCAAGAAAGGTCTCCATCTTAGGTTAGATTATGAACCACAGGAAACAAACTTAACATTTGACACTATAGCTGTCTCCTCAGGATACACAGTTGTTAGGCATTCAATCCAAAAGATTATTAGATCCACAAAGCCAATGTTTGCATTCCTTTTCTTATCAGAGAAAAAGGGGGGAGAAAGGATTCCTTATGAACACTTGTTTAAGTCAAGTTTCAGTCTGCTCTTTAAATAGCTCTTGGCCATATGCCTCATTGACTTACAATAAAAGGCTCAAGACACAGTACTCCCAAGATTTTATTTAAATATGTCTGTAAATATCCCAAAACTGACTGTGTTACTTGGAGGACAACTAGTGAAGAGTTTATTATTTGTTCTTTAATGTAGCTTAGGAGTATATAACAAGAATTGAATACATAAATATCTCAGAATATTGTTATTCTAAGGCTTGGTGATTCAAAGAACTCTGTCAATTACATTCTTCCTTCAGTATTGATGTCTAATACCCTCCCTATTGCCACTTTTCTCATCTTTATATTTTCTGAACTTATACACTAGTTTTCTTATATTATTTAATTTAGAAAAATGAGCCATCATGTTATTAAAATATAAAGGTTATAAAGGGGGAAAAAGCACAAAGAAGAAAATAAAAGCCCTCTTAAATTGTATAATCAGACAGAACCCCTTTTATTTGGGGGCCATGTCTTCATATGCACATATGCAGACACACACACACACACACACACATATACAACACAGATCTTTTTTACTAAAACAGTTGTAACATACTTCCTGATTTGAAATGGGTTTTTTTACCCATTTAGCATTGTCTCAAAAATGTTACACATCATTAAATACCATCCACAACTCTGGTTTTAATGTTTAATTCTTTTTATATGGGCATATAATAATTTAATAAACAAAATTTCTATTGCTGAAGATATAGGATGTTACTAGTTTGCCCACTGAAAATAATGCAGCAATGCATATCTGAGAAACCCAATCTTGGTGCAAATGTCTGATTATTTTATTAGAGAAAATCCCTAGAAACAGAATTGCTGTGATTGGTATTTTTTAAGTCCTTGCATAGAAAAAATACAGTATCTTACTTGTAGTACCTTAATTTAAATATATTTGATTAGGAATGAAGTCGGAATTTTTATACATTTCTTATCCATCTGTATTTCTTCTTTTGGATGTTACACATCTATTTTTATTGAGATATTGTGTTGTTTTTACATATTTGTGATATCAAACCTTGGACATTTCACAGTCAGTTTTCTCCATTTTTCCTTTATCTTTGGTTTTATATGTATATTTGTTCTTTTTTATATTGAAATAATGTTAAAGATACAGAAGAGTTGCAAGAGTTGTTAAAAGCACTCCTGTATAATCTTTATAATATTTACTCATTTTTAACAACTTGTCCCATTCGTTTTGTCATTTTCTGTGGGCACACAGATAGAGATATAGATAACTTGAGTGTCTATACACACCTACATGCAGAGCTGCTGTGCTCTCAAGTCCAGCGTCATGTTCACACCGAGACCTTGTTTCACGTAGGCTGCTTCTAGCCAATGGCTGAGCACAGTAGGGATATGAAGGCAGGCCTGCTCCTTGGACTTAACAGAACTCATCTGGCAAGGTGACTTTCATTTGCGTTTGGTCTAAGTGCCGTGACAAACTTTCTTAGAACATCACTGTAGCCTGACTCTTCCCCCCCCAAACTTCCTTCCATCCCTCCTTTTCTCCTTCAAGAGAGTCAAACCTGAGTTATGGCCTAATGGCTCTCCCAGCCTATTCTGGCTCCTTACCCATTTTTCCTGCCAAGTCTTTCCCTTCATAACTCTCTGACCTGACTAAACCCATTTCAGTGTCTGCTTCTCAGAGGACACAGACTATGCAAGGGGCACCAGGCCATTCATAACCCAGTGGGAGAAAAGGTTCATGACAGTTAGTGGAACACAGAGTACTAAATTGCTAAAGATATCACCAGGAAATTTCTGCCCTGGGAAAATCCCCAGTGGATAACACTGCTATAGCAAGAACAATTATATAGGTTTTAGAAAGATATGAGGGCAAAATGCCCACAAAGACATTGGAGTTGGCTGGTTACTGCTAAGGTGTATTGTTGGCTTGCAAAGGGATATTGTGACTGAGGACCATTAATGGGCAGTTAATGGCTAACTGTGAGAGGCCATTTTCTCCTATAGTGGAAGAACAGACAAAACTCAACTCCAGAGTTTGAATGCTCAGCCAAGGCAGGTTGGTTACATAAAGGTTAGGGTCCTGGTAGGGAAATCTAGGTTAGCGATATCACATGGATGCCTCTGATGTTATTGGCTCTGCAGTATGCCCAACACATTCCTTCCCCCACCCCATTCCAGTCTCTGAGTTTGCAGAAGTGGCCCATGTCCATGCTACCTTGTAAGACATAGCACTTCTGCAGTGCTAGACAATGCTTCAGAGGCCTTTGTCCCTGAAGCCAGCCTCTGGGAAGCTTTCCCTGGCTGCTGGGTCAAAAACAAAGGTCAAATACTGGCATAATTCAGCTGGGGTCATGGTGTGTCTGATAGAGGAGGAGAGATCCTATACCCAAAAAGTTATAAAAATTATCCAGCATGTACTTGCAGGAGTTAAGACAGTAATTTTGAGGAGACATGAAAAAGGGAACTGGAACATAAAACTGGACAGGTAAGAATTTACTGAGTTGGGTGCTTTCTCAGGACATGGGATTTAACACCTTAGCAAGGACCTCAGTGGATGGAGCAAACTTACTGCTGGGATGGTTTATAGAAAACAAATGCCAACCACCCCAACCAAGATGGTGAAGTGAGACAATTCAGGGCTCCATCCCCCCACAACCAATAAGAACTGGCAGAAACATCTTTAAGAAAAAGTCTTCTTAAAACAGATAGGGCCAAGATTGTGGCTTAGTGAGGTGTGGGATTTAGTTCGTCCTCCAGAGCAGCTAGTAAATAGCCAGGAACAGTACAGAAAAATGGCTGGGGCCACATCACTGACTGGACACAGAGCATAACCCCTGTCTGGACCAGCTGGACCGGCTGCAATCCCACCCAGAACCATGAGTCCCCCAAGCCATGCCCCTCCCCTACAGGCTGCTTCCCAGAGGGGAAAGAAAAGGGACTTTACCAGCAGCAGGGGCTGAGCACAACCAAGCTCCAATTGTGGAATTTATTAACAAATTCTGACTACTAAAAATAGGCCCCCAGTTCAGTTGAGCCTGGAGTAAAAGCTGAGGTTGCTGGTTTTGGCCCCGTGCAGAGGGGGCAGGGCTAATGGAAAAAGAAAAACAAAAAAATGAAAAAAACAGAGGTTTACCTGGATCAGAAAGGTGTGGTTCCTGAAGGAAAAGAGAGGGCACATAGGACCTGGAAATACACAGAGCCATGTACCAACTTAAGTTCTGGATTGGCAAACCTGGGAAACAGGGGTCCTGCCCTGAAAAGGACTTTTTTTCTTCTTTTTTGTGGCTGTGTTTCTACAGCTTGACTTCTCTCTGCATTCAAGTGCAAGCCTTCTCAGGCTCCAACTGCCCCAGAAAAGAGCAGAATTAAGCTTGTCTGAGAGTTTGCCTAGAGACTGTGCCTTCCCTAGGAGAGGGGTGGGGCCCAGCTCAGGTGGAATCCCTCCCTGAAGGAATTCAGACCCCATGTCTGGAAAACTGAAGGAATTAAACCCAGCCTACAACCTCTCCTATATCTTGATCATGGCTCCACCAGGGAGAATCTGCTGAAGTTAAAGGTACCACATAACTTTATGCTGGTGGGACCCACAGGCAGAAAAGCACCACATACTGGGCAGGACAGGAAAAACAGAGAGTCCAGAGGCTTCATAGGAAAGTTTTTCAACCTGCTGGGTCTCATCCTCAGGAAAAACTTTCCTCCCGAGGTGACACTTTCCTCTTGAGAAGAGGATAGTCTGGTTTGGAAAATCTGACTGGGGTCTAAAATATCTAAGTAGACGTTCCTAAGGAAAAAAAAAAAGGCACCATACAGGCAGGGCAAGAAACAAGAAAACAAGAACTGAAAAATTCTGATCTGTTAAACAAAACCTAAGCTAGAGGTCTAGAATAAGCTCAACTGAATGTCAAAGAACAGATAGACAACAAATTCATCCAGCAAGAAAACCCTAGGTAAAAAAGTGAAAACAATCTCCAAAATAAACTAATTAAGGAAATTAAATGTCTAGATGCCAGCAAAAAAAAAAAAAATGAGTCATACTATGAAAATTAAAGATATATCCCACTCAAAGGAACAAATCAGCAATTCAAATGGGATACAGGCGTTGAAACAATTAATTCAGGATGTTCAGACATGGAAAATCTCATCAAAAATCAAATCAATGAATTGAGGGAAGAAGTAAAGAAGGCAAGGGATGAACAAAAAGAAGAAATTGAAAGTCTGAAAACACAAATCAAAGAATTTATGGGAATAAAGGTACAGTAGAAGAGATAAAAAAAATGGAAACCTACAATGTTAGATTTCAAGAGGCAGAAGATAGGATTAGTGAACTGTAGGATGAGACATCTGAAATCCAACAAGCAAAAGAAAATATAGGGCAGAGAATGGAAAACTATGAGCAGAGACTCAAGGAACTGAATGACAACATGAAGCACAGGAATGTACATGTTGTGGGTGTCCCAGAAGTAGAAGAGAAGGGAAAAGGAGGAGGAAAATTAATGGAGGAAATTATCACTGAAAATTTCCCAACTCTTATGAAAGACTTAAAATTACAGATCTGAGAAGTGCAGTGTACCCCAAACAGAATAGATCCAAATAGATATACTCCAAGACACTTACTAATCAGCATGTCAGATGTCAAAGAGAATCCTGAAAGCAGTAAGAGAAAAGCAATCCATCACATAGAAGGGAAGCCCAATAAGACTATGCATAGATTTCTCAGCAGAAGGCAAGAAGACAGTGATATGATATAGTAAAGATACTAAAAGAAAAAACTTCCAACCAAGAATTCTATATCCAGCAAAATTGTCCTTCAAAAATGAGGGGAAAATTAAAACATTTTCAGACAAAAAAAAAAATCACTGAGAGAACTTGTGACTAAGAGACCAGCTCTGCAAGAAATACTAAAGGGAGCACTAGAGACAGATAGGAAAAGACAGCTGAAAGAGGTGTGGAGAAGACTGTAGAAATGAAGACTATTAGTAAAGGTAAAAAGAAGAAAAATTAGATATGACATATAAAATCCAAAAGACAAAATGGTAGAAGAAAGTACTGCCCTTACAGTAGTATCACTAAATGTTAATGGATTAAACTCCCCAATTAAAAGACATAGACTGGCAGAATGGATTAAAAAAAAACATCTATATGCTGTCTACAGGAGATGTATTTTAGACCCAAGGATAAACATAGGTTGAAAGTGAAAGGTTGGGAAAAGATATTTCATGCAAACAACAATCAGAAAAGCGGGAGTAGCTATACTAATATCCAACAAATTAGACTTCAAATGTAAAACAATTAAAAGAGACAAAGAAGGACACGATGTATTAATAAAAGGAAAAATTCAACAAGAATACATAACAATCATAAATATTTATGCACTGAGCCAGAGTACTCCAAAATACATGAGGCAAACACTGAAAAGAGAAATAGACACATCTACCATAATAGTTGGAAACTTCAATTCCCCACTCTCATCAATGAAGAGGTTGATGGGATTATGAATAGATGCTAGACAGAGGATCTATTTAAAAAACAGAGAATTTGAATAATACAATAAATGAACTAGACTTAACAGACAGTTATAGAACATTACATCCCACAACAGCAGGATACATCTTTTTTATCAAGTGCTCATGGATCACTCTCAAGGATAGACCATATGCTGGGTTACTAAGCAAGTCCAATAAATTTTAGAAGATTGAAATCATACAAAACACTTTCTCAAATCCTAAAGGAATGAAATTGGGAATCAATAACAGGAAGAGGGCCAGAAAATTCACAAATATATGGAGGCTCTATTAAACAACCAGTGGGTCAAGGAAGAAATTACAAGAGAAATGAGGAAATATCTCAAGGCAAATGAAAATGAAAACACAACATATCAAAATTTATGGGATGCAGCAAAGGCAGTACTAAGAGGGGAATTTATTGCCCTAAATATGTCAAAAAGAAGAAAGAGCAAAAATTGAGGAGTTAACTGTTCACTGGGAAGAACTAGAGAAAAAACAGCAAACTAAGCCCAAGGCAAGCAAAAGAAGGAAATAACGAAGATTAGAGCAGAAATAAAGGAAATTGAGAACATGAAAACAATTTTTAAAAAATCAATAAAACCAGAAGCTGGTTCTATGAGAAAATCAGTAAGCTTGATGGACCCTTAGCAAGGCTGACAAAAAAGAAGAAGAGAGAGGATGCAAATAAATAAAATCAGAACTGGGAGAGGAGATATAACCACTGACCCTGCAGAAATAAAGGTGGTAATGAGAGTATACTAAGAACAACTTTATGCTAATAAACTAGACAATGTAGATGAAATGGACAACTTCCAAGAAAGGCATGAACAACCAACATTGACTTGAGAAGAAATAGATGACCTCAACAAACCAATCACCAGTAAAGAAACTGAATTAGTCATTAAGAAGCTCCCCAAAAAGAAAAGTCCAGGACCAGATGGCTTCACACGTGAATTCTACCAAACATTCAAGAAAGAATTAGTACCAATCCTGTTCAAACTCTTCAAAAAAACTGAAGAGGAGAGAAGGCTACCAAATTCATTCTATGAATCCAACATTACCCTCATACCAAAGCCAGACAAAGATACTAAAAGAAAAGAAAATTACAGGCCAATCTCTCTAATGAACATAGATTTAAAAATCCTCAACAAAATTCTTGCAAATAGAATCCAGCAGCACACTGAAAGAATTATAACCATGGCCAAGTAGGATTCATCCCAGGTATGCAAGAACGGTTCAACATAAGAAAATCAATGTAATGCACCATATCAACAAATCAAAGCAGAAAAGCCAAATGATCATCTGGATTGGTGCAGAAGACATTTGACAAAATTCAACATCCTTTCTTGTTTAAAACACTTCAAAGGATAGGAATAGAAGGGAACTTCCTCAACATGATGAAGGGAATATATGAAAAACCCACAGCTAACATCATCTTCAATGGGGAAAAACAGAAAAATTTCCCCCTAAGATCAGGAACAAGACAAGGATGTCCACTGTCACCATTGTTATTCAACATTGTTTTGGAAGTTCTAGCCAGAGCAATTAGACAAGAAAAAGAAATACAAGGCATCAAAATCAGAAAGGAAGAAGTAAAACTCTCACTGTTTGCAGATGATATGATACTATATGTCGAAACCCCGGAAAATCCACAGCAAAACTACTAAAGCTAATAAATGAATACAGCAAAGTGGCAGGTTACAAGATTGACACTCAAAAATCTGTAGTGTTTCTATACACTAGTAATGAACAATCGGAGGGGGAA
>PVIY010030276.1:0-31152 GCA_004026745.1 Myrmecophaga tridactyla | reverse complement strand
CTTCAGGACCTATGGGTTACAAAACAAAGCTGCTGTCAGCACCGCTGGACACACAGAACAGCCGCACACCTCCCTCTCCCTCTGGCAGGGCCTCCTGCTGACTGTTCATTAGGGGAGGAGGCTGGGGGAGAGGGGTATGAGAGAAGCATGCTCTCCACAGCAAAGCGCCAGAACAGAGCTTTCAAGTGGAGGCAGCAGCAAGGGTCAACCCCCCTCTTTACGACCTTTCTCAGGCACCCTCCAGACGTCTATGACAGGACCACAAGGCTTACTCTGCTGTCCTGAGCAGCAGAGGCTGCTCCCCCAAACATTGCCGGGTTTACAGACCTGTCTTCTTCACACAGGTAACTGTGCTGATTATGGTCACAAAGGCCTTCTGGGCAGTGTTTGGTGGGTCCACCATGGCTACCATGGCCAGTTCCCCTGCAGGCCAAGTACCCCTGCACTGGAGTGGGAGTTCTTCTCGGGGTTTCCTTCCAGCATTTACTGCTGTTCTCTTCTTTCATTCCTTTTCTCAATCACTGTAAATCGTGCAGTTCCCTGAGTTCTGGAACAGATGTAAAGCTGGGCACAGGCCCCGGTCTTCTTCAGTTCCACTTATCGCTCAAACAATCCACCCTGGGAACAGCATGGATGCTAGAAATCCTGACGGCTGCACTTCCTTTTTAGGAGAGGGGCTGGTCATGTTGCTTTCTGGTCTAACAAGAGGAAAACAAATGGCCTGTCAAAACCACCTCCAGGACTCCAAGTAGGAGAGGGAGCCGTGGTTTCGACGGTCCCTAGTTGTAAACCTAAGTTCTTCTTTCCATCCAATGGCCAGAATGATTAAGATTTTAAAGACTGACCTGTCCCAGTACCCCTGGGCCACCATTAGAACAGACCAAAGCCAAAGCTTTCATTCTTTGGGTAAAAGAAGGAATGCTTAAGGGTCCAATCCACTAAGGAGGTGTTGGCATTTTTGCTTTAAAAAAAAATGCTTATTAAAAAAACTACAGTTATTTAAATGGAAAGGAAAGAAAATGTTGTGTCTACAGGACATCATTATTCATCCCAGACCGACCATACATTTTAATTTTGAAGGCCAGGAAGACAGTGCTTCCAGTCAACCCCAGTCATCATTTAAGTCTCTAAGATAAGAAATTGGTATGGTTGGAAAAGGTCTGGACTAGATCCCCTCCCTGCCTTTCATTCCTGTGGCATTCAGGTGGGTCATTTCACCAATCTCAGAGGCCGGGACTAATCATTCATACATAAAACAGATTAGAACAGACTGGCTCTCTCCCAGGACTGTGGTGGGGATTGAAGGTGGTATCTTATTAGGTGAAATTCTTGGCCAAATATGAAAATCATAACTTCAGAAAGATCATTCTTATTCCCCTAATTTGTGAATATCAAGTTTTCTCATTCTTCTTTATCTGATGCCCCAAATGCAGGAAAAGAATATCAAAGAAAGAGAAGGAGTGTTCACAAATCCATCTTGGACCTGCTCACTGGCTCAGAAGCATAAGGGATCTGGAGAAGGGTATCGAGAATTCACCAAGGCAGGGGATTCCTCAGAAAGCCACAGTCAGAGATCCCTAGCAAGCTCCAGAAATATCTATGGAATGAATGAGCCAACAAAAGCATAAAGTTGCAACACAAAGCACTGTGAAGAGCAGACCTGGTAATTCCTTTGGAAATTCCCAGTGTCTCACAGGGATTGAAGCTTGGGCTGTTTGTTTTCAAGGTTGTCACATTATTTGGAAGCGGTTTACTTTGGTAAACATTAAGACACGTCTCTTTTTATTCAGGTGATCTGTGGTACAATCAAACCCATTATACTGAGCTTTTACTCTATTTACCCAAATACTGCATAATCATGCCAGCCCACATGGCAGAAAAATGAAAGGTATTAGCCATGTCTTCGTCAATGATCTCTGCTCCACAATCAAATTCTCCCCCCTTTGCCAACCCACTGGCTATCTTCAAGCACCTGACTCGTCTCTAACCTCACCTGTACCTTTCTTGCAATGCACATTTGAATATCTCAGGTACAATGGCCCAATTCTTTTAAATATTATAATGGCTAAAAATCTACCCCATAAGTTTAGCCCCTGAGGGTAGAGATCTTGCAATCTCAGTACAGCCCAGTAGCTGAGGTCTCTGCACCAGACCAGCAATGGATGCAATGGTCAAAGAAGTTTGTAGTACACTGACATCCCCTTTCCTCCCAACCTCCTATCCTATGCCATAAATTTAGTCTCTTAGAGACTAAGACTAAAGACAAGGTACATTTATTGCCATAGTTGCAAGCTATTGAGATAGCTTTCTTAGATAACTACTTTTGTTAAATAGCCCCTCACTAAGATAAGTCCAGCACCTACTATTCTTTTTTTTTAAGAGCTAGAAAAAATGTTGGCCAAGCAAAAATGTTGTTTCAACTTTTGCATTTCAGTTACAGCTACTGAAGAATGTTCCCTATTCTTAAGGGAAAGGGAAGTATATGTTTGATATGGGTATGGAGTGTGTATAAATAAAATTTTAAAAAAGAAGAAGAATGCTTCCCACTCCAATCCCTCCACTACCACCAATCCATAGACCATTTGCTGAGGCACAGGGCAGCCTCGATGTGAACTGCTCACATGGGATTTTGGATACTATCCCCACCAGAGTTCCCCCCAAACTGCCTGCAACATCGAGAACAGAATCCCATGCTTCCAACTCCTTGTCTGCTGCTAACCCCCATCATGGCATGCTTGGATTTCTCAAACCCATTCTCAATTTAAACCCAATAATAGCCCCATTGCTAGAACTTCTGACATTCACCTGCAGTTGCATTTACACAGTGGGTGTGTGGGGAGGAATCAAAGTAACATGCCTTCTCTTCTACTTTCTCCTGCACCTTCAATCTTTGCTGGGGATACAGAGTAAAATAGAAACACTACTGAGTCAGCATGCTCTCCGCTTCTCCCAAGATCACTGTCCTAAATCGTTGGTATCCTTACCTCCCATTTAGAATAATGACCCCCATCCTCTTGGAGTGAGAAAATACTCTGCCTCTCTCTCATCTGATGCCTCCAAACTAACAAATCAGGCCAGGCAGAGCTGGGGTAGGTGGTCAGGGGGGAGGTGGAGCAGCAACTTCACTGCGAGTCTGTTGGCACCCCAGGGTAGCAGCCTCTTTCCCTCATTAAGTCTGAGCCTCCTCCTGCAAGTATCATTCAAGACACTTCTCAGTGCTGGTGATGAGGGATTTCTTCTGCCTCAAGTCTATCAATCACATCCCTCCTGTCACGATGACATTTTTCACGGTGTTCTGGAGGAAACCTTAAATGCAAACATGCTTGCCAGTTGTTTAGGCAGACATGAAACAAATGCATGAATATACATATGTAGTGAACGCCCTAAATCCAGAAAGCAATGTGGGTTCCTACGAAAGATTTTCCTTCTTCTCAGCCCACTGCCCCATTTTCATTGCTCTTCAATTCGTCAATTCTTTTATCTCCCATCACAAATGCAAGAAGGACACACAGTTGCTCGGCCTGTGATGTGATCACTTTTGTTTTTACAGCAAAAGGTCTATGAGGTTTGGTTTGCTATTTTCTTTGGGATTGTAACAAAGTCTCCTAGTTCCAATGTCCCAAAGTCACTTTATCAGTCTCCTAATAGGCAGTCTCCTTATAAAAGAAACCTGCCAACAAAAGTCCCAGGCAGACATTGTGCCCAGCCCACCCACAGACCGTCCACAGGCTCGCGGGAACCATGGTGATGGTTAGGGCACACCAGCAGTCACAACTCACCCTGCTCCTACCGCTCCACCCCTGTCATAGACAGGTCGTACTCACATTCAGGGGTCTGTTCTCCCTTTTCTACATCGTGTTCTGCTTCAGGATAACTGCAGTCAAGTCTCGCCAGGAGAGACCATTAACTTCCTAGGGCTGTCACACTCAGCGGGTCTGCGGTGATTGACGTTACAATGCTTGCTGCCTTCTCCCCTTTAGCCTCCTCTGCCGACTGAATCACATCTAAAGGCTCATGAAAACATCCATTCAGCTTGCAGTGCGGTGCGGCTTCCTGGTCTGCTTGGCATAGCTCCTGAAAGTCCTGGGTCTTCGGATTTTGCCAGGCCGCTCCCTCCGGCAGGCAGGGGACCTGTAGCACGGCCCCGATTGAAGAATCAGGGAATCGTTCACAGATGCATGTTTTTGAATGATGCTCTGGAGAGAAGAGAAACGAAGTTGCAGTAATGCAAGGAGAGACAAATGCATGTGGTGCTGGGGAGAGGAGATGCAGCATAGGTCAAAGCCTGTAATGAATTGCCTTCATGGTAACAGTTAGGAAAATGAACACTTGTGGGAACAGCAGAGACCCAGAGGCTCCACCCTCCTCAGCAGAGAGTTCCAGCCCAGTGACTGCAGCAGCACAGGAAGTGGCTGGCTGAGCAGCTGTCCTGGACATTTGTAAACACAGTTTGTCTCACAAAGTCCTCCTCTAAACACAGCTTCTGCAGGGAAGGGGAAAGGGAGAAAACAGGGAGCAGAGTCTTTCAGGAGCTGTTATAAGTGAACTGAATATATATTTCAATAGCCCTAGACATCCCAGGTGTGTCCTCCAGCCACTTGTTGAGGAAACAGCAAATCAACTTCCCAACTGGGGAGAGATTAAAAAAAGGAAGAAGGTTTTCATTCTGACTCAAGCCAATGCCTCCACATTTTCCTCTTTGTTTCTAAAGCCAGAATTTCTGCTCCTGGAGACAGGAAAACAATCATACTCTGTCAACACAAACCCTCTGAGCACCTTCCCTGTCCAAAGCCTTGCCCTCATTTTTTTGAGGAAACAGCTCTCATGGGTAATGGGCTGGCATTCTCCTTTGGCCATGCTCTCTCTGACTTATACCAAGGGTAAGTCAGAGATGAATTCTGGCTAGTACTTTGTGGAGAGGTTGAACTACCCTGGGGAAACAAGCTACTAGTAGAATAATAAGACAAAGCTTATTTTTAATATACAACACTAATAATAATTTATCCAAAAGTGGTCACCACTGGGAAACTGCTGGTGGCCAAGCGTGGGTAGAACAGAAATGAATGTGACTCACTCCCTACTTTGAAAAAACCCACCATCTGGCCACTGATAAGCCACAATCAGGGCCCTAAGGCCAGGTGCCAGAAGGGAAGTATAAACTGAGTCCACTGGAAGTGCAAAGTAGGGAGGGATTAATTTTCTCAAAGCTTCCTGGGCATTCACCTTCTGAGAAACCTAGTCCTGGTCCCGCAGGTAGGACCTGCAACAATACTGTCAAGGAGGACAGAAGAGCCCTGATTCTGTCCACTGAGCCTGGTGTCCTCAAGGGCTATTTGCAAAAGACAGAAAATGGAGAAACTGCACCGCTTTAGCAAGTCCATGACTCACTGTACACAGCCCACCACTGCAAAGGAATATATTTGCTTATCTCTCAAGCCATTTCAAAAACAGTCTTCTTTTCTGAACCTGACACTTACTGAATCTTTGTAAGAGGTATATAGAGGCTGGTACAGTGGAAGTTGAGTGACATCTGGATATTATTCAGGAAACCTGTGTTTTAACCTACCATCAAGAAGACCTACCAACAGATGTAAAAATAATATAGAGGAATGAGGACTCGTATCATTGAATGAAGAAGAGACAGACAGAAGCTTGTGGTGGAGAGACATTCACTTTCTACATGGGATGATAACTTGTTGACTGACCAGCACCACAAGGCCACTAGAGACTCCATACTAGGGCTGAGTCCTCCCACCTCTTAGCCACATGACCATAGACATCCTCAAAACCCAGGCCAGGTGTCATTCCTACTGAGCCTTCTGCAGCCCCACCTTTATCTAGACAACATGGTTATTCCTTCCACTGTTCTCCTACAGTTCTCTTTAGGCTCCCCACACACTGTATTGCTGTGACTTAATAAAGGACTGGTCTCTTGGTTAGACTGAACTTCTTAAGTGCAGAAACCTGGTTTTGGGCATTTTTTATTCAGTACCTAGCATGATACCTGGAACACAGGTAGCCTATAGTATCTGTTAAATGGAAGATAAAGAAACTAAAGATGAATTATTTCTCTAGTCATTAGTTAGTCTTCAGATGCCTGTGGATCCCATGAGAAACAGAGCAGGTGCCAACCTAGCCAGTAAACCTTTTCCTCTCCCCTCAGATGAAGTAGGCTATGGCTGTGAACCCCTGGAAAAGAAAGCAGAAGGAGGGTGTGGTTATTCTCCTCTCTCCCTTCTTCCCAGAAGTAGACTGAACGTGCCGCAGCTACTTGAGAATTTTCTTCTCACTACCTCAACCCTTGTTGGGTTAAGTCACAGATGTAAAAAACAAACCCAAAACAAGCAACAATAAAATCAATACCCTCTGTGAATCCATCTTAACTCCCATCCATTGCTTAAATCTGCTTTTATCTGGCTTCTTTCGCCCTACTCGCAGCCCCCCATTTTCCCACTGAAACTGGTTCTTTTGATAACCTAATTGCCCAATGCAGTGGTAACTTTTCAGTTCTTACTTTACATGATTTCTGTCGCATTAGGACCTGTTACCTCCTCTACCACCAAACTTCCTCCTCCCTTGCTTTCTGTGACCCACTCTCCTCAGTCTCCCACCATCTTTGGATTATTCCTTTCTCTCATTCAAAGGCTCTTCTTTCACTGACCCCTCACATTTTGAGAGTTATGGAGGATTCTGGAGGGTTGAGTTGACCAATAGGCTCCTGAATACTGTGTAATATGAGGGAATTAAGGGAAGACAAGCCCCCTTCAACAATATGAACACTGTTTGTGGGGGTTATGAGTTTTTGAGAGACACAAGTTTCTGATTAAAATTATTTTTGGTCTTTGGAGTGTACTTTTTCCAACAACTACATATAAACAGTGGACCACATGGGACTGGAGTTCTTAAGGGTTAGCCTTGTTTTAAATGTCATCTTTCCTCTCAGCCTCTGAAGTTTCTCAGGACAGGGGCTGTGTCTTCTTGCCTCTCTGCAAATCCACTGGGAGCTCAGAGCTGGACATAAGGCATGTGACCAAAGAATGCTTGTTGAATGCATACACATATCTGAGCTTGTCCAGCTGGATTACAGACTCCCCAGGAGCAAGTACTGCTCCTATTCTTCAGGTATCCAAATAAATTAAGGAAGGCTGCAGTGGGCCGAATGGTGGCCCCCCCAAAAGTATGCCTATATCCTAATTCCTGGAGTCTGTGAGATTAAGTCAAAATCTCAGATTAAGTCAAGGAGTTTCAGAGAAGGCATGCGTCCTGGATTACCCAGGTGGGCCCCGAATGCAATCACACATTGGAGAGTAGCAGAAGGAGTTCTGTGACAGAACAAGAGGCAAAGACTAGAAGAGATGCACTAGGAGTGATGTGGCCACAGTCTAAGGAATGCCTGGAACCACCAGAAGCTAGAAGCCAGGAACCGATTCTCCCCTAGAGCCTCCAGAGTCAGGAGCCCCTGCCAACACCTTGATTTCAGACTTCCAGCCTCCAGAACTTTCAGAGAATAAATGTCTGTTGTTTTAAGCCACCAAGTTTGTAATTTGCTACAGCAGCCACGAGAAATTAATACAAATGCTTTACAACATAGGGATGCTCAATAACTATCAGTTACTTCTCTGAGTCACATAATCACAGGCTTGCCTCCTTTTTTTAAAATAAGCTTCATCTCTAGAGCCATTTTAGGTTTTTAGAAAAAAGTCACAGAAAGTACAGTTCCCATATATCCCCTCATCTCCGCACAGTTCCCCTATTATTAACATCTTGCATTAGCGTGGTTCAATCGTCACAGTTGATGAACTAATACTGAGACTTTTTAGTAACTATATCTTAGGGTTCACTTTCGTGGGTACAGTTGAATGGGTTTTGACAAATGTGTCATATCACGTATCCACCAACGCAGTATCATACAGAAGAGTTTCACTGTCCTAAACTGTGCTTCCTTTTTAAAGTCACTCACACATGCCTTTGTGGCCAAGAGCCAGGACTGTCACAATGTCACTTCAAATTTGTACGCACTTTGGGGTCTCTTACAACTGACCTCACTACAACAGTCAGGTTCTGGGAGCCAAGAGTAGTTCTAATGGCTACGTATTGCTATCAGAGGCCCTTCAGGAAGGGGAGAGGATGGGAGGGAAGCACTAGATGACGATATGATGCCAGAAGGAGAAGGGGCTCGTGCCAGCACTAACTCCCCTCACTGGTGTCTCTCTATCTGCCAGTCGCCTCTGATGAACTAAAATAGAGCAGTGCTGGGGTGTCAGCTTCCAATTCTTCCCTACAGCATGAAAAAACCACGTATCTGTTCTGCTGGCCAGGAACTAAGTGTCTGGATGGACTCCTGCACACATCATCCTAAATATGACAAAGGTAAATATGGGATTAGCATGAGTGCTCAGAAGCAAACAACTTTGATCTACCACTGTAATTTGGTTTTCGGCAGGATTTCTTCCTTAGAGGACAAAGGTCTTATGTCTGCCTATTATTTATTTTTATTCCATATGTTCTACTCGTTTGTTGACAAGGTAGATAAAAGGAGCATCAGACACGAGGTTTTCACAATCACACAGTCACATTGTGACAGCTGTATCATTATTCAGTCATCCTCAAGAAACATGGCTACTGGAACACAGCTCTACATTTTCAGGCAGTTCCCTCCAGCCTCTTCACTACATCTTGAACAATAAGGTGATATGTACTTAATGCATAAGAATAACCTCCAGGATAACCTCTCGACTCTGTCTGGAATCTCTCAGCCATTGACACTTAAGGTCTTATGCCTGGACTGGAGGAGGCTTGCAAGTCGGCAAACCTAACATCCCTCAGGGAGACCTGCTGTGCACAGATTTCTTCTGCTCATAAATGTCTGCCATGTGATCTTTTGGAAATGGGTTCTAACTTGCCTGGACCTTGTTTTCTTTTTAGGGGTCCCATTTACTCAATAAATCCCGCCCCTGAAGTATTTCATAACACAATATGTATCTGATACTAGAAATTTCAGATACTATGAGGCATGCTCCTCCTCCCTACCCCCATTTCCCCTAACTGCGACAACTTTCTCTAATAACGCTCTAAAACCTGCAATTAACAGCAAGTCTGTCCAGGTTAGATTTGATTTTAGGCTGACAATGTCCATCACTTACAAGAGGAGATAGGCAGTGGCCTGGAAACCCTGGGCACGGCATGGATGCTTTCCATGCCACTGTTTGCAGAAGGCTAACCTGGTCTCCCGCCTCAATTCTCTCCCAAGGTTGGCTGAGGCAGGAGTGGGGAGGGACAAGGGGAAGAGCGGGGCTATCTCAACACTCCACCCACAGAGAGGGGTATGTGACTTCTAACTTCTCCAAACTATAATGTCCTCATCCATAAAATGGGTATAGTAATGGCAGTTACTGACTTCCTCAGGTAGCTAAGAGGACTGCCTGAGGAAATGTGTGAAAAGAAAAACATATAACATGGAGCTTGGCTCAGAGAAGCAGCCAGGAAATACTAGATGTGTATGTGTGCATGCAGCATGTCAATGGGAGGCTAAATTTTCCAAATAGATTTTCCAATACTTTCCGGCATTTAATCCTTCCTACATCTCTTACACCATCACCTCTTCTTTATAGCTCACAGGGGCTTCCCTAGGGTGAGGTGAGTCCCTTGGTCTTACTCAGCCAGCGCATAGCATGACACAGCTCTTAGCTTTGGTATAGCGCTTAACTGGGATCAAATGTCCCTACAGAGGTAGCGGAGTAGGATTTCAACAGTATCTAGTCGCCAGCAGTCAGAGGCTTTGTGGTTCTCTCATGTTCAGGTCCTCACCAGAGGTCATCAGACACATGTATACACAGCAGTTGTGACGATGTGCTTTTGGACAGCACCACCATTCGCGCTTTTGCTAACTTGGGGGAATTCTCACCGCCGAGGTAAATGGGAAGGCCCTGCCTCTAAATCTGTTCACCCTCACATTCAGCCTCTTCTGAACGCTTGTTTACTAGCTAAGTCTTTCCTCCAAATTGGATTGGCCCATATTTTAAATTTCAGTCCTATATTAACCAGAAGCAAGTTTGCTTCATTAACTTCTTTAGCCGATAATTATATCACAGGACAAGCATACCAAATTATCATCCACAGTTGTCCATTACCCAAAACTCTGCTGCATTGAAATAAGGAAAAGAAGTTCCTAAAATGAAAGCAGCAAGAAATGACATTGACCTTGAATGACTTATCATATGCTTAGAATTAGCCCTAGGGACATTCATTCCCAAGAGTTTTAAATAATTTTAAGAGTCATCTCTCTCAGAATTTTCTCATTATTATCATAGTCAAATAATTTCCACAATGAATTATGTTTAATTAGTTGACTTCAAGAGAAGGAGAAAGGGTCAGTCTGAGAAATTATAAAACATAAGACCCTTCTGCCTTCTGTGAAAGAGGCCCAGGTTAACCCTGTGCCCTCTCTGTTTTCTCATAGCAAGAGACACCTTTCTCTTCTGCAAAGGCCACGTCTGGATTTGCTATGGTAGATGGTGGAGCTTTCCCTCCTGGGTTTAGCTCTTCTCTGTTCTCAGGAGTCTGACACCCACACCCTCTTCTGGGCAGACATTTCAGTCCTGACAGCCCTTTCCTCAGGGGATGCGCCCAAAGCCCTTGATAAGGATGACGCTGCACATCCTCTCACTTCAGGCAGGTCCCCTCTTGGATTATAATTTCTATCTAGCCCAAGGTCAAAACAAAGAGCATGTAATGGGAAGAAGGTGATAGGGAAAAAGAAAAGGGGGAAGGCAGATAAGGGAACAAGAGGAAGGACGACATGAGAAGGCAGTGAGCCCACCAGTGAGAAGCAGCTCCTGATAAAAAGATGGGAGGGGGCACTCCAACTCAATCCCTCTTAATGCCCAGTTCTTTGCAAATTCCACCTGTATTAGACAGGGTTCTCCATAGAAATTGAACCAACAGGATACATATATGTATATGTAAACATTAAGAGATTTATTACAGGAATTGGTTCACACGACCTTGAGGACTGGCAGGTCTGAATTCCATAGGGCAGACCACAAGTTGAAAATTCTGTTAAGATTGAGCTCCCCAGGAGAAGGGGGTTAGCTGAAGCAGAGAAGGAAATTCTTTCTCACTTCTGAAATCATCAGTTCTTGCTTTAAGGTCTCCAATTTACTGGTTGAGGAGATTCCTCTCATTGCCAAAGACAATCTCCTTTATTGATTTATAATGTAGTCAGCCATGAGGATCATGGTGAAATCAACTGGCTAATGACATAAATTCATCCACGAAATACCCTCATAGTAACACTCAGGCCAGTGCTTGCTTGACCAAACAACTAAACACCATAAACTAACCAAAATGACATTTGAAATTAACCATCATACCATCCCTTCACAAACTAGAAGTACTCCACCAACCCAGTCTCTGTTCATTAGTTAACTGAATAACTGAAGGGATTCTCTAACATAATGTTTTATTAATTTTCATAGTCTATATCAGTTAACATTTTATTTTAAAATTAATACCAGAGGTAGGGGAAACCTGAAATGACTATATGTATGTATGTGTATTTTTAAAAGAATATATAAACTTAAGATTAAAATCATAAGTGCAGGGCGGCTGCTGTGGCTCAGCAGGCAGAGCTCCGACCTGCCGTGCTGGAGGTCTGGAGTTCAATCCCTGGTGCCTCCTGCCCATATGCAAATTAAAAAAAAAAAATCATAAGTGCATAAATCACATGCAGCATTTGAACTCTTACAAACATTACATACCTGTGTAACTAGCACCTTGATCATAAAAAGAAATGACCATATCTCTGAAGTCCCGTCTCAAGTCCCTCTTTAATCAACAGACACCACTGCCCTCACATCACAGATACGTTTTGCTTGTTTTTCAACTTTATATGAATGGAATCATATAGTATGTATTCTCTTCTGTCTGGTTTCTTTTATTTAACATTTTATTTATAAGATTCATCCACATTATTGCATTTAGTTGTAGTTCTTTCATTCTGCTATTACATTATATGAATATTCCACAATTTACTTATCTATTCTTCTGGGTAGTTTCTTTCCTGTGTATTAAAAATAGTACCGAGCAGCTAGAAGGAAAAATATGAGAGGATTGTATGGTAGCCCATGACAAATGCTGGGATCTGTGCTGTAACTACTTGCTGAAGAGTGCTTTGAAAACTATTACCTTTTTATTTCTTTGCTTTGTATATATGTTATACTACAAAATAAAAAGAAGTTTAAAAAATACTGCTATAAAAATCCATACATTCATGTCTTTCAGTGAACTAACATTTACACAGGTATACCTAGGAATGGAAATTTTGGGTCATAGAGTACACATATGTAGAGTCATCTGAGCAGATGTTTCCATGCATCTCTGAAACATTCATACGTATCACATGTGAATGGATACACACTATGTAAACTGTATAAGGCATGAGAGAGCCTCAGAGGGCAAGAATGCCAGGCACTGGAGTTTCTATTACGCGCCTCTGAGAAGTAGCTTAGGTCTTCAAAAAGTTGGGTAAGAATAAGCCTTTAACTGGAGTTTGCTTATTCTTGTTGTGAGCAAGCATGCTGCAGAAGAACAATCACTGCCTGAATATCATTAACTGGAAAATGACTGACAGAAAGGGCTGGCCCATGACAGCCACAGCAGAAGCAAATTACTCTTTCCACTGCCCCAGATTAAACGCTCACTTGTTGGAAAAGAGAGAACACCAAGAACAGCACCTTATTTAGCTCATGACTTGTTTTTATCAAATTAGGCATGAAAAACACTTGAATACATTCCAATGATGGGTCATGATAACAGAAATGGAAACAGCTATTTGCTATGTAAATATGGGTCTTCTAGCCCACACATTGGGATTCTGTTTAATAACACTAAGTTAGAACAACACTGCTCGCCACTGGATAATCTTATCAAAATAATTACACAGCTCCAGAGGACAAGCCCCCTCTTTCACAGCTCAGGAAACCAGCCTCTTTATAATGTAATAGCCTTCTAAAATATTGCCTTAGAAACTACGTTATTATATCATCATACTTGAGATGAGGATGTCAACAGTTTTCAAGTAAAAATCAAGTTAAATCATAGTTACCAGCAATTCCTTAGGATATACCCAAGCAAACTGAAAACAAGCACACAAAAACCTGTCACAAGTGTTTACAGCAATGTTATTCATAGTAATCAAAAAGTGGAAACACCCAATAGTTGCTAAATGGATCATAAAAATGTGGCATGTCCATACAGCGGACTATATTATTCGGTCATAGAAGGAATGAAGTACTGATATATGCTACAACATGGGTGAACCTTGAAAACATTGTGGTAAGCAAAAGAAGCCAGACACAAAAGACCACATATTGTATGATTTCATTTATACAAAACGTCCAGAACAGGCAAATCCATAGAGACAGAAAGCAGATTAGTGGTTGCGAGGGGCAGCAGGGAGGGAGGAATGGGGAGAGACGGCTATTTAATAGGTACAGTGTTTCTTTCTAGAATGATAAAAATGTTCTGGAATTAGTGGTGATAGTTGCACAGCTTTGTGAATACACTAAATGCCACTGACTTGTACACTTTTAAGGGGTGAATTTTATGGGAAATTTCTCTCTTTTTAAAAAAATGTCCAGTTAATTTCAGTGCTGGGCACTGAAATTAGACAGACCTGGGCTGGATTCCAACCTGCTGCATGCCATGGGCAAGGCACTTAGGCCCTCTAAGCCTCAATTTTCTCTTCTGTAAAGGGATAAGAAAAGAATTATCTGATACAGCTACTGTGAGCATTAAACAAGGTAATAAAGCATTTTGGCACAGTAATGGCACATAGTAAATGCCCAATAAAATAGTGTTAATGTTAAAGTCACTGAAATAATTGGAACTCTCAGCCAGCACAGATTTTGACATTCCTGGGACATAGAATCATCAATGACTTCTATCAGACCCCTAAGGGATACAATTTTCTATATAATATTAAATAAGAGGTTAAAATGATGAGGCTTTCTGTTCAGTCAAAGCGGGGAAATTCTACTGTTAAGGACACCTTGAGAACTCAAATTGGCTGGAGAATTGCTGGGCAGGTTACTACCCTCCAACACATTCACAGGCTTGGGAATAAGACATCATGCTGCCAACTTCTTCATCCTGCTCCTTTGTCCTCGGATATGGGCAAAGGCATCATCACGCAGGACTATAGGCCACAGAAAGAGAGGGGAGTCCCATCACCACACTTCTGAAACTGCTCAGCAGTGGCTGGTTCCCATCAGAGTTGGTAGAGAAAGAGGTGACAATGGTGGTTTCCCACCTCCAAGACCCAACTCTTCCAGATCAACCACTGACCCCCTCAACTGCCTCAACTTGTTATTGCAACATATTACATGTAATGCCCAAATGACAAGCTATAATAGGATCTTCCTAGGTGTCACTCTTAGCAATGTCAACAGCGCCCCACCAATCAGAAGTTTTCTTAAAAGTAGTACTTCGGGGAAATCAGTACAACATTTATCTTACAATTACCCACGAATGAAGAAAGGCTGATTGCAGGGGATATTTTTCTTCATAGTCCTTGGAGTTGCTTCATCTTGATGAATGCCAATCACAGTGAGAGTAAAAAAAACCAAATAATGTAATGATTCTACTACTTATATGATATACCTAGATTAAGCAAATTCTTAGAGACAGTAAATAGATTAGAGGCTATTAGAGGCTGGGCGAAGGGGAGAATGGGGAGTTATTGCTTTAAGGGAGTAGATTTTCTATTTGGGATGATGAAAAAGTTTTGTGAATGTAATTCATATCACTGAATTTTATACAGGAAGTTGGTTAAAATGGGAAATTTTGTGTTAGCTGTATGTTAAAACAAAAAACATTTTTAAAAATCAGACGGCCAACATTTTAGAGTCAGAAAATTTTAGGCTCACATTCAAGCTCCATTCCTTACTACTTGTTTTACTGTGGAGAAGCTACTTTATTTTTCTTGAATATCAGCTCCTTCTTTTGTAAATGAGGCATGCTAGCTGCTTTGTAGGGTGGTTATAAAAATTAAATAAGATAGTGTAATTAGAATATTTAGTTTGGACATCAGTTTTTAGTTAATGGTCGGTAAATGGACAATCACATTTAATTCTAGTTCAATATTGCTTTCTTCAAAATTTAATTCATCTTTTGGGACTTGCAATGCTGCAGAAACAACAGCTGGTCTCCTGGGAATGTATCTTTCATTCCTGAAAATTCTGGGTTTAAAGTGAAATGCTTTTCTGACCTTATGTCATATAAAACCTTGTGAAGAACTCCTGTTTTGGATATTTCTGGTACAGAATGTTAAGTCTCTTTACTCCAACTCCTTAGCCACTGCTATTGCAACTAGCAGAACTACAAACCAGTGGGCCTACAAAGCACATCACCCGGGGCCCCTCCCCGGGCCTCTCACTTTCTGTCCTAGTGTTTCTCTGACATCATGGAGCGGGACTTCCTCAGGGAACCTCTTGGTACAACCCAGAGATGTGGAAAGTTAACTCCCTGAGACCTGCAATAAGGCTCATTTGGTGTTCAAGTCCCAAAATCATGACTTCCCAATTTCCTCTGACCTTTCTGGGCCAATAACTCACCCTTCAGACCCTTCTTGCTATAGAACAGCAGCCTCTTCTTGCCTGAACACCCTGCAAAGGACTTACTTGAGGTAGGTGCCTCACTTGGGGATGCTTATCTTCCTCAAATTTTTTTTCCCCAGGTGATAATTAGGGTCAGATCTCAGCACAGCCTTTGGGGTGAAGGACTTTCAGGACCCACTAATATGTTCTGGGGAGACACACCTGGGTGGGCAAAGGGTGATGGGGTGAATTAAGGCCACATCAGTGAGACTCTGTCTACACTGGAGTACTGTATTGTGGCCGCTGGTTCAATTTCCCGGCACTGATGCCTGGGCGTCAGATACTGGACAGCTCACAGAAGCCTGGGCACACAATGGCCTACAGTAAATTAAATGGAAATGTTGGAACTGCCTTGGCAGAAGATAGAAGAAGAGGTCAAATGGTTCAAAGGTGGACATGTGAGAATGGATTTACTCTGAGAGACCAGTGCAGTTCACCTGACCAGGATCATAGGAGAGCCAGGAGGTCACATCGTTTACTCAAGGGTTAAGCGCACTATGAGGGGTACTGCATCCCTGAGGTTCAGTGGTGGCTGTTCTCTGTCGACTGAAGTTGGCAGTAGGCGATGCTGCAGTGCTACTGGGCTCTTTCAAATCAACGGGGATGAGAGGATTCCAGACTGGCAGGGGCCTGGCGCTGACAATTAGCCATCAGAAGCTAGTTGGGCATAGATACAATAATTGACAGTGAGGCCAGGATGGCAATTATTGTGCCTTGAAAATCAGAAATTTATGGTCAACCATTGACAAGATGGGTAGACAACTCACTAAGTTATTATCTGGCTTGTATAAAAAGAAAGAGAGAGAGCTAGAGAGCAGAAGGCTGACATCAGCTGCTGAAGTTACAGACTTAGAGTCCATTGGCTGAGAAGAAGCTAGGTCTCCTTGAGGAAGGACCTGCAATATTACCACACAGGTATACGCGATAAAGATTTCACAGATCCTTCTAGGATAACTGGCAGTGGGTAAAACAGAATGCCAGATCTTCCAAGGACTGTTAGATATAGGGTCTGAGCTGATCGATACTAAAGAACCTGAAATGCTATGTGGAGTCCAGGTGACAAATGGAGTCATGGCCACGTCTGTGGGTCGAATTGGTCACAGAACTACCTTGTGGTTATCTTCCCACTCCCCAAGTATGTAATTCAGATAGATACACCCAGAAGCTAGTAGAACTATCACAATGGTTTCCTGGAATACGGAAAAGTCAGGACACTCTCTCCATAGAAAAGGAAGACCTCAAGATATTATTCTTTTTTGCATCTGTAAAGCAAAGTATGGTATCTTGTCCCTAAAATAATAGTTTGGCAGCCACCACCAATAAAAAGTGGTATATTTTTCTTTAAAGATGCTATGAAGGGACAGTCACACCACTTCTGCCTTTTGTTAAGTCTGAAGTTCCTTGGATTTACATGGTATTTGGTAACCTAAACTCTGTCCAATAGCAGGTAAAGCAGAAGGTTGAATATAAATACCATGAAACACAAAACAACAAACTTTTGGCAATTGAAAATAAGCAGTTAAAATGTACTCACTTATTCTACAACTAATTGTTGTTATATGCTTTGAAATCTATTGCTTTTTTGTATATATGTTAGGTTTTACAAAAAAGAAAAAAGCCAATTTTGATGATAAATGCAAAAAAAAAACCACAATTGACTATATATGTGTAGATCTATTTATGAATTCCCTTTTGAATAAAGGCTGTTCTGTTCCAAAAAAAGTTACTCATTTAGACAAATAAAATCCCCACTCTCCCACAAAGTTACATTCTTTTTAATGGCCAGAAATAGAAGTTATGGAAGTTAGTTTTACAAATAGGAAGAAAAAAATGCCACCAGTTTGTGAAATGTAAATTCAAAGGCTATAATTAAGAATAACATCAAGCCAATTTTTGCCTTCAAAGAGTAGGTTGTGGAGTGAGCTGGCTTAACACTGAATTACTTATATGGATGAGCTTAAATTATTTCAAGTGTCAAGGCCAACGTACTCACAGAGGCAGGAAAATTCTTGAGGTGAGAGAACCATGTTCTACTCTTATTTATTCCTTATTTGCCTTCCCAGTACCTTGCAAAGAGTAAATATTCCTTAAATAGTTAGTGAGGGGGCGAGCCACTGTGGCTCAGCAGGCAGAGTTCTCGCCTGCCCTGCCGGAGACCCGGGTTCGATTCCCGGTGCCTGCCCATGCGCAGTGAGGGCCATTTCTCTATGACAAGAGACCTCTAGAGAAGTGGTACCAACATTTTCAAGTATGAGAGCTTTTGAAAATGTCCAGAAGATTTAGTGTCCTATCCTATCCATGTCTTTTATGCCTCTGGGTGATGAAACAGTTGAAGTTTCTCTTTACAGAAATATTCTATAGTAGAGAAGTGTAGAGGCAAGTGAAAAGGAAATAAATGAATTAGAATATCACTACTGTGCATTGTCTAATGAATGAATAGATATAGACAATGGTTGTAGTGGGTAACAACATTACAAAAAGATAAACAAGTAGCAATCAGATATGCGCATACCGCCCGACAGAAGTACACAGCACCAGCTGTGAAGACCTGTTCACCCCACCCACAAAAAGAGCCTCCCTCTGATCAAGCTTCTAGGAGATTTAACTACCAATTTACAGGAAATACAAGGGTCAGAGGAATGCATTAAATGACACTTCAGAGATGCAACAAGCAAAATCCACACTTCACAAACTATTTGCAGCAAAGAACCAGGTTTTTAAAATTTCTAACCTGTCATGGTTTTAAATATAATAACAACACATTAATGGGGATGCGGCACTGTCACCACCTGCCACCTCATGTCCGACACCAGCAGCCCGAGCCCCTGCCCTGCCGCCTGTCTCCTCCTAGGCAGAGTCCGCTTCCTGTTCCTGCCACTCTGTGCCCTGTTCTTGGGGCTGGTTCTTCCCCCCATGGATCTAGTCGGAGTGGCATCCCCTGAGCCCAGGCCCACAGTGGCCTGGGGATCCAGCAAGTGCCCATGGGCTACCCCTCCAAACATAGCATCTTGTTCCTAGGCTGATGTAACAGTGACCAGCTGGCTAAAGAATTGCAATTAGAAGAAGCAGCTGCTGCTTCTCCTGAAGTTGCTGTGCTGAAGGACCATTTATTACTGGGGAAAACATTGACACCTCCAGCGACCTAAGGCTGGCTCAGATGCTACAGGTGGAATTTGACAGAGAATATGATACACAGCTTAGGCATGAAGAAAAAAAATTCAGTGGAGATAGCAAAGTTTCCATTTCCTTTGAAAATTTTCAAAAAGTGCATCCTTACGAAAAGAGGGACAGCTCTAAAGATAAGGTTGACTGGCAGGATACTCATGATGATCCCTACATACATACCAGCAAAGCAGGTTCCTACTCCCAAAAAGGGTTTTTTTGGAAAAGGAAAAGACATTACCACCAAACATGATGAAGGAGTATGTGGGAGAAAGAATACAGCAAGAATGGAAAATTTTGCACCCGGAGATGGAATTGAAATGGATTTAAAACTATCAAACCTTTCCAGTGCTTTAAAACAACACACCTGCCTATTCAGGAGAAGGTCGAAGTGCCCGCCTCCGTGAGAAAGAGGAGCATTCTAGAGCAGAAAAAGCAGTTGATCCTAAGACCCATTTACTTATGTATAAAATGATCAACTCTGGAATGCTGGAGACATTCGCTGGCTATATTAGTACAGGAAACCAATCTGTTGTCTTTCATTCATACGGAGGAAGCAAGGAGGGTGCAAAGGAAGACAGTAAAGTTATACCTATAGAATGTGCCATCAAGGTATTTACAACAACTCTTAATTAGTTTAAGAATCACGACAATTATACTAAAGATGATTTCAGGTTTAAAGATCGCTTCAACAAATTAAATCCACATAAGAACATCCACTAGCAGGCAGAAAAAGAAATACAAAAAAATTCACAAGAATGCAAAGCTGGAATTCCTTGCCCAACGGTTGTATTACTCAAGAAACACATTTCATTTATGTCATTTATTGGCCATGAGCAAGTTCTAGCCCCTAAATTAAAAGAAATAAAACTCAGTAGTGAAGAAATGAAAGAAGCTTAATATCAAACTCTTCATATACGATTGATTGACGTCAGTCAGTCTGTAGAACCAACCCATCCCCACGGCCTGGAATTCTTATTCCGAGACTGTAGAAACATCTCAGTTTTTCCAGAAAGGAGGAGTAAAGGAAGCCCGTGGTGAAAGAGAACTCTTTGATGCTGTTTTAGGCTTTAACATCTCAGTAGATAATGATGTTGATTTCTTAGCTGAAACAGAGGCTTTGGAGGAAATGAAGGAAGAGAATGTTCAGAAGAATAGAAGAAAGGCTGCTTCGTTTTTGAAAGATGACGGGCACCTACCAGTACTGTACGATGAGTAACACCTGTCCCCACTGCCTCCACATGTTAACAGAGGGGAGACTGTTGGCTGCCAGTGGCAAATGAAGTTTTATGGGTGACATGAAATACCAAAAAAGGAAGTTTGAAAACTGTACCATGGTGCTTCTGTGTTTTCTTTTTTTTCATTTTCCTTGAAACCCATGTGCCAGATGTGTGGAATTTTTAGCTCGGTATTGAGAGGAGAATGTCTCTACCTTTCACCTTATGAACAGAATAATACAGTTCTTTAATAACTATAGGTTATCTAGCTAAAATAGACTTGATTTTACATAATTTATAGCATAAAGTGTTTTGGTGACAATTTTTCAAACTTAGGTAACATTTCCACATGTGGGAGGAAGGACAGGTGTGCTTATGGGAGAGAGTTTTTTATTACAAATTATTTGCTTTTTTTTTTCACCTCCCTGTTTTGTGATGCATCTCTTCTCAAATATTTTGTTGGCCTAAGTTAGCCCTTCTCAGTTCTTTTTCCCGACAAAATTTCCTCTCTTTTAGTGGGTGTTATAAAAGGAAATTTGATTTCAGAACGGCTGACAGAAATAGATTTAAGCAATGTTGTATTGGTACATCATGTAAATGAACTGAATTCTGCTTTTTTCATACTTAAATCCAAGGAAAGGCATCATGAGCTTCTGAAAGAGATAAATATGTAAGAACTTCTTAACTAACCAAATTTTATTTTTCTTCAGCTTTCAGCTTTTCTACTGGTTAGGTAAAATGGTTAGGATGTAACTCATGACGTAGGTGCTCTACATTTATAATGAAAATGTAACTTTCTGGAAGGACAGAATATAAGACTTAACCATGTTTGATAGATCTTAATGAAATCAAAGGAATAAAGTTCAGTTTACATTTACTCAGACTATATATTTATTGATTTTTGAGAGCAATATGGCAAGCTAATAAAAAATATTAAATAAGCAAACGAGGAAAAATCCATATAAAGCAATTCGGGCACCAAATTAACCAAGTAATTTGAACTATCTGATCTCATTTTTAATAATTTCAGGACTGGCTAGACTCTACTTCTAAGAAAAAAGCGAGCACTACACTTTTCCCACTAGCTTTGTTAGGACTGAGCCACACTAGTTAGTCACTGACCACAATGCTGTGACTATTCCTATTACTCAAATCAGATTGGAACCACTAAAACCAAAGCTTTCTGTCTGATAATGGGAAGCAAAAATCTAAACAACATTTAAATTTGAAAGCTTCTCCTCTAACATTATTTTAAAATGCCAAATATGTTTTTTTCTAGAAAAATATTTATTGTTGTCTCTGTTGTAAGCTTTTAACTTCATTCCAGAGACGTGTGATTTGAGATAGATATTGATTACATTTCTGAAATGTTTACTACTCTGAAACAAAGATTAGATCACAGGCGATTATTGGCTTTACAGAAATTTCAGAGAACTATCTCAGTTTTAAACCATTAACTATTTAAAATTGTTTTGTTTTCTAACATTCTGTTTGACAGAGCAGCAAGTCTTTGATGTATGGCATTCTTGGAATGTGCTATGAACATGCTTTTTACCTGATCATCTTTTTTGGAGGGGATGGGCAGGCTACGGGAATCTAACCGGAGTCTCCTGCATGGCAGGCAAGAATTCTGCCACTGAGCCACCGTTGCACTTCCCGAACACGATTTTTAAATAATTAAAAATTAAGAGATCATTAGAATGCTCACTTTCCATACAGGAGACCCAGGTTCGATTCCTGGACCATTCACCCAACCCACCAAAAAAGAAAAAAATAAAAAGCTTAAAAAAAAAATACATTAGTAGAAAAAAAAGACATAATAGTACATTCCAATATATAAAATTGGAACAGAACACAGGAAAAAATAAAATAATTAGGAAAGTTGTATTATTCATTGAAAGTGTGTCTATAGGTAATTAATAGAGAATAGCTATTATCCTCATGACTTTTTATTATTGTGCCAAAAAATTATGAAGGAAGTAGCAATTCCTCACATTAAATGTTTGTACACACACTTTGAATGAATACTGTGTATAGTATTAAAGTTTTTAATGTGGCAAATAAGCTTCTAGCCTATTAACTAATGGGGAAAGAATTAAGATTATTAAAATACCAAAGGTATCAAATTCACATTTTTAAAAAGTTGGAAACAAACTGGCTTTCTAGGATATTAGGAGTTCCTACATTTGACAGAATTGTCCTCCTTGATAACTATTGCACTATGGCATGATATAATTGTCCTCCTTGATAACTATTGCACTATGGCATGATATAACTATTGTTTTTAAAAAGCTTTCACTTTGTAATAGAAAGAATAATCTCCAATTTAACAGATGAGCCTTTAAGTAAATTCAAAATTTTTACTATATCACTAAGCCTATTGTTTAATTCAGTTGACATTTTTTTCTTAGCAAACATTGTTGTAAAGGAAGCAGTATGCTGATTTATATTCTGGCATAAGCTTCTTCATCTTCATAATTATTCTAGAATGTTTTCTGATCACTACATCTGCAGTATATTCAGAATTTAAATCCAAACCACATTTGCTGATAATGCTCATGTAATTGGAAGTTGCAGCAATGTCAAACTGCTATAATAGTTTCTAAATGCTTACCCTCAATTTCTGTGCTTGTCACAAACCAGCACCGGTCTGCAAACCACACTTTGAGAAGCACTGCTCTACAAGACGAATGACCCAATTTCTTCAACAAAAAAATTGCAGGGCGTGGTGGGAAGAGATGGATGGAGTAGAGACCTAAAGACTAAGAGATCTAAGAGATTATCAGCCAATTGCTACATATGACCTTCTTTGGATCCCAATTAAAACCATTTAAAATGTTATGTGACTCTTAGAGAAATGTGAATAATTACTGGGTGCTGGATTATAATAAGGAGTGACTATGTTTTATTAAAAGTCTGCTTTTAGAGATACAAGCTGCAATATTCCAGATGAAATGACATGCTGCCTGGGACTTGCTACAAAGGAACCTGGGATTGGGGGAAGAGGGAATAGAAGAAACAAGACTGACAATGTTTCGATAACTGCTGAAGCTGAGAGGACTGGTACATAGGGTTCGTTATGCTATTCTTTCTACTTTTGTATATGTAGATATAAAAGTTTTTAAATGATTGAGAAAAATCTCAAATGCTACCCTGAATAAATTGTATCGTATTACTGATTTACATGCATTTGAGGAAAGCATACATATCATGTACAAATTATTCAGACTATAAATAATGGTGATTCTCAGAAGATCCACAACTCTGAATTGCTCGCGGTCTTGACCTGGGGCTCAATTTAGGATAATTCCCAATCTTTTTAAACCCAAGTCCTTACACTGTATTCTGGATATTACGCCCAGATTTTGTTGCGTTTTTTTAAATTACTTGGTATCACAGAAATATATATCTAAAATATGCTTTTAAAAACTCACTGTTAAAAACCTAAAATTGTGGAATTGTAACCCATACCAAACTCTGAAATCTGTTCTACAATTAAATGTTGGAATGTACCTCGAAATGTATTGCTTTTTGATATATATGTTGTTTTTCACAAAAAAAGAAAAAAAGGGAAGGAAGAGTATAATAGAGAAGAAAGGATTTAACAAATGAATATGACTGCTGAATCAATATATTGATATTTCTTTCGGTCTCCAGTGTCTTGGAGCAGTTAGAAGAAAAAATGAAAAATTGTAGAACTGTAATCCATACCAAACTTTAAAATCTGTTGTATAACTACTTGTTTAAAATGTATTGCTTTCTTGTATATGTTATTTTTCACAATTAAAAAAATTTGCTGTTTATCCCTCTTAAACACACACACACACACACACACACACGCACACTCTTCCACTGCATCCCCCTCCCTACTGAAAATCACGATTCCTAGATTCTCAGATTCTAACTTATTCAAACCAGAATAAGTTACTCAGAAACAGTCTCTCTGAACTCCACTCAGTTCTACTCCAAAATGAGAAACACCAGCTTCTCATGGGCCCTTTCTCCTCACTGCCCATCCCCCATCAGTCCTTGCTTCCCAGGAAACTGGTCCCCTCCCCCTCAAACACCAATAATTATTCTCTTAAAAGAACTTTAGATTTGGAGCCTAATAAATTTAGCTCTCACAGACCGTGTCTCTCATATCTAAATCACTTGGGTATTTGTACTGCCTTTTAGTCATTTCCTTTTTTATGATGCAGATGTAAATCGTTTGACAAAGAAATTCAACTTTTCATGGTCTAGTCAGCCCCTCAGAGCAGACTAAGCTCATCTGCCAACCAATGCCTAACTACAAGCACTCTGGTCATCATGTTTAGTCATTACTGGATTTACTCAGCACCTGAATCGATCATGGATTTTGGCTGAAGAAGCATCACTGGCTATTAGTATCTGAAAAAATCAGTGTCGTGGCCTCTAAAACCTTCTGGAAGTGCCATTTTCCTGGAGAGAAAACGTAAAGTGATACTTTCACATCTGTAGCCTTATACCCTGCAATGGGGCTTTTCAAAAACCTTGCAAGGTCAGCCTTATGCCCATTTTAGAAATTAATTTTAATTTGATTGCACAAGTAATACATGCATTATTCCCACTGGGAAACAAAATTCAAATGTTTAGACAAAGCAAATTTCCCTTTGACCACTTCTCTCCTTCCTGATTCTCTTCAAGTAGGAAACCATATTCAGTTTATCGCCCCTCCCAGATTATTTCTGCACATTCACACACACACACACACAGTATAACATTGGCAGAGACCATGTATTTGTGCCTGTTTGTATATGTGTGTATATTTAATAAGTATCACATTTTATATATGCTTGTGATTTGCTTTTTCACTTGGCAATCTTTATTAGTCAATACTTCATTCTTCTTTAACTACTCCATAGTAATCTATGGAATACTATCATTTATTTACCATTTACTGATAATCATTCAGGTTGCTTCTAATTTTTTTTCTGTCGCTAAGTATGTTGCAATGAACAAATGCCTGTTTATTCCCATCACACACATTTTCATTTGGGTAAACTAAGGCAAAAAAAAAAAAAAAGCAACAGGCTTGCCCAAGTTTGCAGTGTGACCTAAAGAACAAAGAACACCCACCAGCCTGCTGGCTTGCTTTTCAAGGTGCTGGCTACATAATATGAGAACATTCATTTGTTTGTTTGATCAGTTATGATGCCTTACAGTAGGCAAAAAAAAAAAAAAAGTATATATATGGGGTGGAGGCGGGGAGAGATGGGGAGGCCTGAAGGGGAAGCCTTTGAGACAACTCCCACTAGATCAGCTACAATCCTTTAAAAATCCCCAGACTTGTCTTTCTCTGCACACCAGGGTTGCAGAGGACAATTACGCAGCATTTCATGAGCACATTCCACAACTCTTAAGACTGAATGGTGCAGCTTCCGGAGCCAAGTTCACAGCAGCACCTAATTTCTTCACAACAGCACTTCTATTTCCAAGGACGTGGCTTTCATGCTGCTTTACAGAGAAAGGGCAGCTGGGGAAATGCAAAGGTGCAATAGGAGCCTTGCCCAGAAGCCGAAAAGAATCCCATAACAAGTGATGGTAGAAGTGATAACAAGATCTAACATATATAAAGCTCTTTTGCTTACAGCCAGGTATGTGGTAAGGGCCTCGCTTAATCCTCTTGACAACCTAAATGGCTAGCCCTATTGTTACCCACATTTCATAGATGAGGAAATTAAACCAGACAGAAGTTAGACCACTAATTGGGTCTCAAGACTTGGAAAAGCAATTGTGCTGGGTTACCAATGCGGCTGAGAATTTTGATTCCCTAAGCCCCCTTACACTACACCTCCCTCCTGCAAGAAACTAGTCTTTCTCTACATAATAACCTTTCAGTGGCCTCATCCAAGGCGGCAGCTTCACAAGAGGACCCTCCTCAGGACCCACCCAGGGCACAGCGGGTAAATGGTAGGCAGGGGATGGGATGTGAACGGAGCCTAATTCCATATGAGCCTGTCTCTCTGGCTTACAAAAGGAGTCAACTCTCTATGTTAGGCCAGGTATGAGGCCTAGTTTGATGGTATTCTTTCAGATAAAATTCATTTTGACTTAAATTTGCTCTAGCTACAGTCTGTTGAACAAGGCCCTACATTGCTGGTTCACTGCAGATCTTGCTGCCAATGGGGAAAGTCCCATTACTTGTGTGGCCAGGTGCAGGGCAGGAGTTCAGCCAAACAACTATATATACATCCACATTCTGCATTTATCACTAAAACCAAAAGCAAAAATGCAGATTTTTGCATTGATCTTTCCACCTGTGTTTGTCTGCATGTGTGTATTTTAAACTATTGTTCTTTTTACTTCCAGTTCAGAAGCTGTCAAAATACAGTGGCTGAGGAAACAGGCAGTCCATAGCAGTAGAGTTTTACAAAAAACAGGTTATTTTTCCAAGAGGGGTTGACTCTTAAAATTTTACCCTATTTTATACTATAGGCATTTGGGTTTAGTCTTTGAAAACGATGAAAGCCAAAGGTTTACATTTGAGGCACACTTCTCCCCATCTCCTAAGTCAGAAAGCTTCTAGAAATCACAGAGGAACTCAAATATTATTACTTATATTAAAATAAAGTTAATCATGAGAAACTTTTAAATAAACATTCAGTTTTAATGAACCTGATTAAGGCAGCGATTGGGGAACCTTACTCTTGTTTAAGACTTGCAATGCCTTCTTCTCTTTTCCCTCAAGAAGCTATATGATCTACTTAGCTGAACTGGGAGTTCAAAGATAGTCCTGCTAATTGTTGGCTAGGTTGTTGCAAAGGCTTCCATTTCCACCTGCCAGGTGTGCAACACCATCTTAAAAAGTCAAGTAGGAGGTTTGGGAATGGGGAGCTTTCCTCAGGCATTAACTCCCTAGGTTTATGATGCTTTGGGTAGGGCCAAACAGACTAGCTGCCCCTCTCCCCCAACTTTGTGTACTCCAGCTCTGTTTTCTGCACATCAGTCAATGCTGTCTGAAATTATCTTGGCACTGATTTATTACTTGCATATTGTTTACCTCCCCTCACCCCCTATTCCCATGGGAGCTCCAAGAAAGTACAGTCCTAGTCCATGTTCACACACTGTAACCCTGAGCCCTGGAACAGTCGGCACTTAATAAATATTTGTTGAATGAATGAATGAATCAGTTGGATGTGAGATGTAGTATCAGGAACGTGAAAACAGGATCTAAAGAGTGTTCTAAACAATCCATAAAGTGCTATCAAATTTGGCTGGCTAGGAGAAAAAAATGGGCCAGAAATCTCAATTCCTCCCCAGACTTACAAGAGGGATACAAGTTATTTATTTATTTATTTTTCCCATACCTTGTTTTAAGTGCAGAAAGAACTTTCCTATAAAACAGGTTTTCAACTTAAAAAAAATTTCTTTTGGCAAAGAAAACACTGTAGGGCTATAGACTTCACACCCAACAGGATCATAAATAAATTGAAAAGCTTTGTACTACCCACAGTTCATCTCTCCTTTGTCAGGAGGTATTCATTAGGGAGGCAACATGACATCAACTCACTGGTTATGGATAAATGCTTTAAGTCAGCCATAAAATTGTCTAATTGTCTTTGAAAATTAAACTGTTTTATAGCAGATCCACATTTTGCTGCCTTAATATTGTGACTTAGCAGAGGGAAAAGAAAGACATACCCCATTATCTGGGGAATTAATTCTTCCAGGGTAAAGTTTATAATTTAACAATGAAATAGGCATTTAGCGAAAAAGAACCCAATATTCTGGGGGTGCAGATGTATTCTCAAGTCACCTTGGAGAGACACATCACTTGGCCTCAAAAATTCATGTATATACTGAATTTCAGAAAGTTAAATCTAATTATTACCAAATTATATATTTGATTTTGATACCAAATTTTCTGACAGAGGAGTGTATATTTAGTAACCATAGTATACCATGCAGCATGACCTCTGTAAATGACCGCCAAGTGGGATTTTTCTGGTTGCCCAAGAAAATGCAGCTAACACCCAAAGTTAAGGAAAAAAGAGGAGGAGAGCTTTGAATAGAAATGAGATTGAAGTTTTTAAGCTGAACAAGCTTGAGTCTTACAAAACAAAATAAGACTGTTTGAATATCCTAACGTGGCTGAAGAGTTAATAAATCTGACCCAAATATCATTAAGGCACCAGAAGAAATATCTGAGATGACATGGAGATGCTCTTCACTGGCTGGATCTTAGGAACAACGAATAACCTCAATTCTAATCAAGATCTTTTTCTTCTTGTCCATTCTTATTTGCCTTCATAAAGTTTGAATGATGTCTTTGAATTTCTGTGCAACAAATTATACCCATAAGACACAATACAGGGAAACAACTGATTTCCAGAACCATGGGATTCATTAGCAGAGGTATTGGGAGGCACTGTAGGGCAAGGGAAAGAGTGCGCCTACTGTGCCTCAGCTTCCTCATCTGTAAAATGGGAATAATTAGTGCTGTACTAACTCTATGGCTGTATAACAAATTACCCTAAAACAGAGTAACTTAAACCATCAGGCATTTATTATTTCACAGTTTCTAAGGGCTAAGAATCTGGGACAGCTTAGCTGGGTGGTACTGGCTCAGGGTCTCTCACGAAGTTGCAGCCAAGCCATTGGGACTGCACTCATCTCAAGGCTCTACAAGGTCGGGGGGTGAGGGGGGCTTGAGAATGTGCTTCTAGGTCAGTCACATGGTTGCTGGCAGGCTGTTACTCGCTGGCTTGTTCCTTGCCAGCTATTGGCCAGACTTTAGTTCCTCACCACATGGGCCTCTCCATAAGGCTGCTTGTACCATAACAGCTGGCTCCCCCAGAACAAGTTAGCTCAGAGAGAATGAATATATCCAACAGAGCAATCTTTTTATAACCTAATCTTAGAAATGACATGTGATCATTTCCACCATGTGTTATTTGCACACAGACAAACTAGTCCAGTATGGGAAGAACCACATGGTATGAATACCATGGTGGGGAGCCTCTGAGGCCCACCTATCTCATTAGGTTGCTGTAAACTGTCAAAGATATAGAATAGTGCCTGACCCTTGGTAAGCGCTGTAGGTGCTAGCTGTTACACTTATTATTTTATTCAAAGTCCTTCTAGAGGACTAGTGACATGATCTTGGGCAAGTCCCTAACCTCTCTGTACCTCATTTTCCTCATCTATAAAAATGAAAATAATATTTATTTTGCAGAGTTGTACCTATGTATGTAAAAACTTATTGGGAATTATGCCTAAGAGTCACCCCAAAAGAACCTCTTTTGTTGCTCAGATGCGGCCTCTCTCTCCAAGCCAACTTGGCAGATGAACTTACTGCCCTCCCACTTCATGGGACACGACTCCCAGGGGTGTCAATTTCCCTGGCAACATGGGACAGAACTCCTAGGATGAGCCAGGATCTACCATCACAAGATTGAGAAAGCCTTCCTGACCAAAAGGGGACAGAGAAATGAGACAAAGTTTCAGTGGCTGAGAGATTTGAAACAGAGTCAAGAGGTTATCCTGGAGGTTATTCTAATACATTATACAGATATCTTGTTTTAGTTTATGGTACATTGGAGTGACTGGAGGGAAGTACCTGAAACTGTTGAACTGTATTCCAGTAGCTTTGATTCTTGAAGAAGAGTATATAACTATATAGCTTTGTGATCATTTGATTGTGAAAACTTTGTGTGCTGCTCCCTTTATACAGAGTATGGGCAGATGAGTGGAAAACTAAATAGATAAATAATAGGGGGGGATAGGGGTAAAAAAAAAAGTAGATAGATTGAAATACTAGTGTCAATGAGATGGAGGGGTAAGGGGTATGGGATACATGAGTTTTTAATTTTTATTTCTTTTTCTGGAGTGATGCAAATGATCATGGTGATGAATACACAACCACGTGATGATACTGTGAGCCACTCACTGTACACCACGTATGAACTGTATGCCTGTAAAGATTATTGAATAAAAATATTTTTAAAAAACCTATTGGGGTGCATGGGGGTTCAGTGGTAGAATATATGCCTGCCATGCAGGAGACCCAGGCACAACTCCCAGCCCATGCACCCAAAGGAAACAAACCTATTATCTGTAAGATTTCAGATTCATTCATTCAGTCATGATCTTTCAAAACCCAGTAAGAGCTAGGCATAGAATAGCAAAACAGACATGCTTAAAGTCATGGCGCTTAAAGTCTAGAGGGGAAGGCCAATGCTACAAAGTCATTACACGTATGTTACGATATACGTTATGAAATGGGAAGGTTAATGTGCTTTGGTGCTTTGGCGACATATATCCAAGGGAACTAACCTAGTCTGGGAGAGGTTCTCTTTGAGAAAGTGGGATTTCAGCTGACACATGTAAGACAAATAAGATGAAAACGCATTCCAAGTGGAGTGAAGAGTATGTGCAGAGGGCCAGAGTCTAGAATGAATACAGCACTGGAAAAGCAAAAAGGGGCCAATATGGCCAGATGACAAAAAAAAACAGAGAAGGAGTGAGAAGACAGGAGGTGGTATTGTTGCCTAAAGGTCCAATAATGCTAGCGGGAAAGTCCTGAGGTTAAGGAAGGGGAATGGGGCAATGTCGCCTGCTGGGAGGACACATCCCAGGACGAGATCTGTGATCTTTTGGTATGCTCTTTCAGACTTGTGATCTTCTGCATTTGTGATCTTCCACCTGTGGTGCAGCATGAACACTGGTAGACGGGGCAACAGTGGAGCCAGGGCAGACAGATGTGGTTGTTGCTGCACAGCTTGGACAGAAATTGTCAGAGGCTTGGATTTGAGTGGTGGCAATGGGAAGGGGGGAAGTGGAAGGATCCATGAACTATCAAGAGATTTTATCTACATGTTTGGATATTAACATCTTTTCTCTTAGATACTCTCTCAAGTAGATAAAGTATTCTGTAATTCTCCTCCAGGGGAAGTACTTGCCAGTAACATGGATTCACTGGTTTTACGGCTTCGAACATATTTATTTGCCCTATCTTCCATTCTGTTGACTTTTCTGCTTTCCTCAGCCTAATAGTGACAAAACTGTGAAAACAGAAGCTAAGAGAACAGATAGGAACTTTGGCTGAATTCCCAAAGCCAAATAGCCTACCGAGCCACCTTTCCACAAATACACAG
>PVIY010030275.1:0-31147 GCA_004026745.1 Myrmecophaga tridactyla | reverse complement strand
AAAAAAAAAAAAAAAAAAAAAAGAACATGCTAACATGCCTTTTGCTGGGACTGGTGATTCAATCTACCATGGCACTGTCATAAACCTGTCCTTTTGCCCTGTTTTATTTTACCTTTTAACACCTGTCACAACCTTATATATTGCATCTTGCTTTCTCACTTGTTTGCTGACCTTTCCTACCCCACCCCCACCCCAAACAAGACTAAAATCTGTGAGAATGCCCGCTTCTAGAACAGTGCCACCTATACCCAGTTCTCAAGTAATATCTGTCAGTGTCACTGAATGAACTGGATGACTCCTGGAAGGGAACTGAAGACCCGCCCAGCTGAGGAAAACTGGGAATAAGACCACATAGGTCAGTATATTAAATGCAGATCACACATGGCATTGGAGCTCAGAGAAGGGAGGGGCTCCTAGTCCCAGACCTGGAAAGCTGGAAGGATCCCGAGTGAGTCCTGGTTTAGCTACTCGTTTTACGGGTGAGGATGGTTTATCTAGAGGGTATGAGAGGCTCTTTGTAAAAAGGTAGAGATTTCTAAGCCAGTTCTCCTTAAGCAAGTGACTTTATGATAGAAACATTTTATTGTCACTCACTTGAAGAATAGCCTATTGATCCTTCCTTCCCTTTGTTTCATTTCCTAGAGCATTGGTTAACATAAAACCTTCTTTTATTGTGTTGTACTTAATTCTGGAGTGTGAGTAACCACCACATTGTGGGCTCATAAGCCAGATAATGACTCATTTTTTCATAACACCAGGTTCCAACTCCGTGTTTTAGTTTTTATTCAAGTTTTTGGAACCATTCTACTTAAGTAACATGCTAGGACAAGGAAATGCACTAGTCCAGGGGAAAAGAGTCATGTAAAAAAAAAAAAATAGTAGGAACTGCCTTGGCTACCAGTCAGGTTTAAAAGAAAGAGAGAAGAATTGAGAAATGGTGCCTTCACACTTTCTAAAGTACAAAAATGTTTTCTCCTCCAAACTGATATCGTCATCCTACTAAGCAAAACTGGCCATTGGTGATTTGAGAAATTTGTGATTCTTCTCCCTTCCAACCTTGTTTTCATTTTCATGAGGAGGAGGACCACAGGCTGGTCCTAGGACACATTATGGTCCCAAATCTTGACCATGACAATGCTTCCAATAGCTGCTGACTTCATTCAATTTCAGCATCACCAATTTGCTTGCTTAAACAGTGAATGAATAATGAGACAGAATGGATTGCATTTTTCTTTTTTCTTCCTCTTTATAGTTGTTCATGACCATATATTCCCAATTTTCCAGTTTGTGCTTCAGTTAAAATTGCACCAACCCAGAAGTTAATTCAGGCTCTCTAAGAGCCATCTGCTTTTTCTCTCTGTTAGACTGCTGCAGTGACTGGCTTCTGTCCTTTGGAGACGGCTCATATGAGCATTTCTCACAAAGCTTTGCTCATAGTAGATGTTCACTAAACATTTGTTGACTGGGTCTGTGAAAAGAGAGCACCCTCTGCACTCCCTTTAAAATAAAGATTTCTGAAATCCTAGAAACATGTTCATATTCTGTTGGTGTGTCTTTCCTTAGTTATTAATTCAAAATTAATAATGCCGACACATTTTATCTTTGGAATGTGGTGAATCACAATTCTGAGCTCTAACCCTGATCATTTGGCTGGTAAATGTGTGTCATTGGCCACATAGGCAAACAGCCAAAGAGAGGAGCTAGACTAGTGCAAACCCATCTGCAGACCTGTGATACTGACATTTATATCTGCCTCAATTGTGAATCAGCAAGGAGATCAACGTGGTATGAGTAAATGAAGGATATATGTACTGGAGCAATAAGATAAGTCCAGATAGTAAAATAAGGGCAGGTGTTAGAGAGTCCAGGGTGCTAGACTAAAGTGTGAATTCCATTCTCTAGAAATCTGATAGCCTTCAAGGATTTTGGGAATGGGAATAATGCTCATGGAGGGCATTCCTATAATCACCAAGCATATATTTAGATAAGATGGTACAACTACTTTGGAAAACAGTTTGGCTGTTTTTTTTAACAAAGTTAAACATATACCTACCATGTTACCCTTATTCCTTCACATTTGCCTCAAAGAAAAGAACATATTTCCGTAAAAAGACTTATACACACATGTTCATAGCAGTTGTACTAGTTTAAAGGGATTTATGTACCCTCGAAAAGCCACACTTTAATCCTAATCCAAACTTGTGGCAGCATGTCTCTTTTAACCCCTATTCAGCACTATAGGTTGGAAACTTGATTAGATTATCTCTACAGAGATGTGACTTACCCAGTTGTAGGTATTAAACTTGATTAGATGGAGCTGTGACTCCACCCATTCCAGGTGGGTCTTGATTACTTTACTGGAATCCGTTAAAAGAGAAAGCATTTTGGAAAAGGCTTGAGATCTGACAGAGTCACAAGAACCATGAGAGCCCATGTAGCCAGAGATCTTTGGAGCTGAAAAAGGGAAATGTCCCTGGGGGAGCTTCATGAAATAAGAAGCTGGGGAGGAAGCTGGCAGACGTCACCATGTTCACCATGTGCCTTTCCAGTTGAGAGAGAAAATCCCTAAGCTTCATCAGTCTTTCTTGAGTGAAGGTAACATCTTGTTGGTGCCTTAATTTGGACATTTTTATAGACTTGCTTTTCTTAGCCTTAGAACTGTAAACTAGCAACTTAATAAATTCCTCTTTTTAAAAGCCATTCTGTTTCTGGTATATTGCATTCCAGCAGCTAGCAAACTAGAACAATGGCTTTATTCCAAAAAGCAGGAAACAACCCAAATATCCTTAACAGGAGAATGGACAAACAAATTGGTGTACATCTATACAGTGATAAGCCACACAGCTATAAAAAGGAACTGAATCACTGATTCATACTACAACTTGATGAATTTTGAAAATATTCTAAGCAGAAGAAGCCAAGCAAAAGACTATAAACGGTATGGTTTCATTTATATGAAACTCTAGGGAAAAACTAATCTAATCTGTGGGGTAAAAGGCAGATCAATGGTCGCCTGAGGCTAGGGGTGGGGAGGGAGTTTAAACTGCAAAGGAGCACAGGGAATTTTGGGGTGTGATGGGATTGTTCCATATCTTGATTATAGTGGTGGTTACTCAAAGGTATACTTTTATCAAGTCATTGGGTGGTACACTTAAAATGAGTACATTTTAATAATATGTAAAGTGTACCTTAATAAGAAAAAGAACTGTATTTGGACACAGCTCTACACAAGACAAAGAGGAGGAAACAGAAGGGACTTTTCTGTGGCACTTAATATCTAGTATGGCACATGAAACCTATGACCTGCATTTAAGAATAATGGATGGCAGTATGAATTAAGGGACTAAAGAAGCATATGGGGAAGAAGTAATAACCCAGAGAAGGGGAGACTGTGTGTGTGTGTGTGTGTGTGTGTGTGTGTAGGGAGGGGTGTCAGTCACCATGGCCTGGAGTTGATGATACATCATTTTCAGTGAAGATCTTATTCATCCCATACTCCCATCAAGATTTGGTTCAAATCCCACTTCCTCCATAAATTCTTGCTTTGGCATTTTCTTCTTCTCTCCCTCCTCTATTCTGCTTGTTTAATTTATTTGTAAATAACGATGGCCTTCTTTCTTGAACTGCTATTCAAACTGCTTATTGTTACTTAATTTTAAATGCTTATGCCTTCTGCCATCTTCTAGAACACAAGTTCCTAAGAGAGTCCTGTAGCCTGGATCTCCCATAGCTTCTTACCTCTAGTGCCCAGGCAGTTTTTGATGTTCTTGCTTCATCCTGATTTTCATTTCCTGATACTGGACTGCATTAATTTTGGGGAAGGAAGAAATAGCTGTGATTCTATTATGACTATACTTAGGGACAAAGTAGAGAGATACTGAGATTTGTGAACCCCTCAGTAATTCATCTTGACTCTATTTTGACAGACCATAATTTCTATCACAAAACCAAGACCATCTTCAGGCAAAGTCTTTGCTGAGGCCAAATGAAATTGAATTGATATAGCTACACAAATGATTTCCTTTCTCTATGACTTTTTTCCAATCCCGAATTTCAGCCAGGGCATCACATTTGTATTCGAAGCCTGCCAACTCTGACCAGAAATCAGGTCTCCATGTAAGGTATACCTTGACAAGTGGATTAGATGTTCTAGCAAAAGGCAGATAAATGTCACTCATGTCACTATAAATAAAAAGTGTGGGCCTGCTTATCAGCTTGTAGGGTTGAGGTCTTACCTTCAACACTTCTCAGAGTGCTTTACACTTTAATATCCTTTAAATGAAGGCTTTTCCATCTAGCTTCGTCCATTTATACCTCCAGAGGGAATTATTACTGTTTAACTCTTTGAAATGTGTGGCTTCTATCAACTCCCTGTCTTTTCCTTTAGGAGACAATACAACCTGTGGTCTTAAACAGAAATCTGCCAGACTTTTCTCAAATGTCATATTAGGAGTCTTTCATAGCATGGCTCTAGGACAGCTTGTGCCTCTTTTACAAGCAAATCATGTTCCAGTGGGCTTTGATAGTTTGGGGTTAAGTTTTAGAGCATGGGATTTGTCATCTAAATCCATGTAACACAAAGTATGGATTTCGATTTGGGGCTTTGGTCAAATACTGTTCTCTGAAACCCTGTAAATGCAGCCAAAGCTTGCTAAAACATGATCACTAGCAACGTGTATACTCTAAGGTGTATGAAGCATCATTTCTCAGAGTATATGAGGGAACGGAGGCACATTTAATGCCTTGTAAAAATATGTTTTCATGATTAAAGAAATCTAGAAATAGGATGTACTAAGTTGGCCACAGAAATGCAATCCAAATGATTCAATTTAATACAGAGCTCCCCAAACTATTTGACCATAGAATCCCTTCACTCATACTTCAGGGTACATTGCTCATTGTTATACATCTCTGGCCTAACTTAAGGTGTGGGTAAAGATTGAAGAAGTCAAACTGTCCAGTAACTTTGAAATTATTTGAAAACAAAAAGTTTATTAAAAAGAAGACATAGTTCCTGCCTCCAAGGAACTTTTACTGTCTCCTTCCAAATCCTTATTCCAACCAAACCTTAGCAATATTTCAAGACTCAGTTCCATTCCTCCTTCATCCTTATCATTTTTTTTAAGCAAAGAACTTCCAGTTTTTATTTTTAAAAAATCATTTAACAGAAAAAATATTCAACCAAATTTTTAAAACTCAGAATGGATTAATTTACAATAAAATGGTTAACTTAAAATATCAGCCCTTTTATTTAGGGCCAAAGAGGCCAATAATTCCCATTTATACAGCAGAATTGCACAATTGATATTTTTACCTATATTTGATGGCACAGAAACATAAAAGTCATACAACTTCCACTGAGAGCCTCCACTTCCTCCAGACTACAGTTCATATAACTACTTCTTAGGTTTTAAAAAATCATGTTATATTTTGAAATATATCTGCAACTACTCTGACGAGCACACTTTTAAAACAATTCTTATAGAAAAAAACTTAAAATAAGACTGCTTAAAGAAACTTAGCAAAGATGAAAAGTAATGTATAAGAATTATAGTCCCTTGTTTATAGCAACCACCCAAATAAAATATTTTCTGTAATTAATTATCCTGCTTCCTGTAATTTATTAGCAAAGATGAATTACAAGTAGCGCAAAATGCACCATTTTTCAGTTGTAGCTGCCAACTAATGTGTTCACGACTGTAAATGTGAAGCAAAATATGATTTGCTCACAAATTCTGGAATGGGAAAAAAAAAACAAATACCTCTTTAAAGTGTTTCTCTGTTCTTGCTTTCAAGTCAAGACAAAAATTCACAGCAGTTTAAAGGATGGTTAAAGACTATGGGACCCACTAAAATAAAACTGTGATTAATTTGATCTATTACACTCCTAAAGTGCTAATTGTAATAAGTATGACATTTCATTACCAAGTAACATTCTATAGTAGGTTTCGAGTAAAACAGCACTTAACAGATTCATTTACAGATTAGTCATGGTAGTCTTTAGATACACAGGGTGTCTTATTTTTACTCTTTAACCTGCAATCTTAAAACACACACACACACACACACACACACTACATACATAAAGGGATATGTAATTTATGACAGCTGGCCAGGCACTTCACTTGGGGAAAGATATTTTCAGATTTTGAGGTAACCTAACATTATTTTCAGTAATCACAAACATATTTTAAAAAAATCCACATTTTACACCACATTAATTGAAGTTATTCAGCATAGTTTTGTCACACTATCATGCCAAAACTCACACCTAAGTTCAACTTCTAAAGATGATAATAAAGGAATATTTTCAAGTCTGAATTTTGGCCCTACTTAGGTATTTCTGTGCTTAGAATATACTTGAGAAATCTACAGGGGTATATGGGCACAAGAGCCTGAGATGAGTAACTATCTCTTTCTCCTTAATTTGACATTAAACTTAATAGACTTTTTAGGAAAAGAGTCAAGCTACCAGTCATATAGACACTTATTTAAAAAGAGAAGATTGGTTGAGGTTATTTAAGCCTCAATGGAGTCTAGGGAAACATCAGAGAAATGCTGCAAAAGGAACAAAAAGGAGAAAGCTTCTGATTACAGGTGATGACACTGTGAAAGCTCCCATATTCAGCACTAAGGAGCACAACTCTCTGGTTTATTATATTCTAGGCACAGTACGTTTCTTCCCCTCTTATGAATTCCTTCCAAGGTAATATGGAGTTTGCTTCACAAACGAAGATTCATATTAGAAGATGGAGAACCTCAGTAAGTATTCAGAATTAGAACACAGAACAGAGAGTGGCCATTTGGAATTACTGTTTTATCAAAAGTTATTCAAGGCTATTTTATATTTTCTACTCCTTTCTCAAACAGCAATTTCAATTCAAAGACTACTTATCTTGAACAAACTCAGCTTTGGTTATCTAGCATGCATAGACTAGTCAAAATCCTGTTTTAAATCCTTCAGAGAGCATTACGTACAAAGAAAAATTTTTTAGTTTTAAGGCATCATTCTCAAAAAAAATTAAATGAGAAAAAAACGGCGCAATTTAGAGTTTCTATATGGCTTAAAAAAGATCTAAATATTGATGAAGAATTTTAAACTGACCCTCCTTGGTACACCAAGTCATAGTGAAGGATTTGTGCTAACTGATCTCTTTTCCTTGCAGGGCCTACAGCATGTATCTGTCAAAGCTACAAGCTGGAATTACTGGTACAATACACTAATGTGGAAGAATTTCTCTCTCTGTGAAGCTAACTAGCTTGTTCAAGTTTTGAAACTGTGACCCTGGTTCATTAGCACCATACTTTACCCAAGTGAAATAATTAATCAAGTACCCAGTGATGCGGGGCAAGGGGCACAGGATGGGATGAGAAAGGGACTGAGGGCAATAGTTACATACATTACCAAAATATCATGATATGCAGTGAAAATGAAATTTGCCTGTTAATATACTGCATTTGAGGCTTGAAAAGATTTGATTACAGCTAATAAACAAAACTGCACCCAACTTTTATAAAATAGCTGAACACCTGCAAATGTAGAGCTCTCTGGTATGACAAATTTGAATACAGGTGGAAGTTCACTGAACATAAGTTTATCAATAAGCTAGAAGAAACAAGTAACATAATTGTATAGGTAGCCTACAAAAAAAATGTGGAGATTAGATGAAAATTAACTGAAATTATTCAAAATTTTTTCCAGTTTCAACTTTCTCTTTGGAGAGTCCAAAAATAGGCCTCTGGAAGACCAACTTAACGCATGTAAGAAATGGCATCTGCTACCATATAGATGTTATCTTTCCCTCAAAGGACAGACTGATCATATATATATATATATATATATATATATATATATATATATCATATACATATCTAAGACATTCATTTTCATAAAGGTTTTTGAGACATTGACTCCACTGAAGAATCGTAAAGGAAATCTATTGTAAAGGAAGTCTTCTAGGAAAAAGGCACTATGTTGTGAAAGTTGGATTTAATTACAAGAAAGTTAAGAAGACTATGACAGAATCAAAAGTCAGTATTCACTTTTGTATTTAAGAATACAGAGCAGATGCCAGTTTAGAGAATGGTTTATTTGTAATGTTATCAGCTACAAACAGCACATTAACTATATTCTCTGCAAAACAGTAATTTATGATATTTCTCCAAAAACCAACATAGTTCCAAGTTCAAAAGGAAAAAGGAAAAAAAAGTCCCCAGCAAATTGCTACTTTAGAGCTCAAGACTGTTTTCAACAAAATTTCATGTCTATAGTTTGGTTCTCTGTTTCAGAGCATGAACTGCTTTTCAGATGAAAAACCTGGGGTGGCAGAGGGTGAGGGTGGGATGGAGGAAAGGACACCCAGGGCAGAAAAATACTGGGGAGTAATAAGAGATGCATTACTCTGGTCAGACAACTGAGTGAGGAGGTAGTTATTCTGAGAACTTCTCAAATAAGGAATATTGTAGTGATCTACTGAGAGTTGGGGAAATAGCAGGGGCTTCTCTGTGAGACTGAAGATAGCAACAGGAATACTTCTCCTCCAGGGAAGTCAGCACCAGGTCAGTGCAGCTTGAAAGTGGCTCTTTTTTGATGACAGAACTTTCTTAGTATCTTGTTACATCACCACACATGGCAACCCCATACAACCTTGAGCCCCATCATCACTGCTGTTGAGTTTTTTCATTCAGTATTGACGTATTTCTCTTACCAGTGTGTAACAGGCATCGTCAACACCCTGTCTGGTCTTGGCTGAGGTTTCAATGAATGGAATCCCATAACTCTTGGCCAGTTCATGGGCTTGTTTTGTGTCAACTGTCCTTGTTGTCAGATCACACTTGTTTCCTACTAGCACCATAGGTACATCATCTGAATCTTTAACTCACTTAATCTGCTCCCTGCAGAGGTTAATTTCTGCAAATGACTTGCTATTATTGATGGCAAACACACAAAGGAAGCCTTTGCCTGTCCTCATGTATTGGTCTCTCATGGCACTGTACTCCTCTTGTCCAGCTGTATCCAGTATATCCAACAGACAGGTTTCACCATCTATTACCACCTGTTTTCGGTAGGAATCCTCTATGGTGGGATCATACTCATCTACAAAGTGGTTCTGGATTAGCTGGATTGTCAGGGCGCTTTTCCCAACACCACCTGCTCCAACCACCACCAGTTTGTACTCAGTTCACACCAGCAAGAATCTCAAGCTCTGCTGCCTCCGCTTTGCACAGATTCAAGACTACAACCAGGAAAAATGCTGGAGACCCCGGAACCGCCATGAACAGCCCCCACCAGGGAGCCCATCCTTATCATTTTTGATGACTCCATTAGAATAGCATCTGAAACAATTATTATCTATGCAGTTCATTTGGGATTTTAATCACATGCTGAAGTGTGAGAGACTTGTTTTCAACTGTGACAATTATTTTATTGCTATTTCTTTTTTTGTGGTTATCTCGTGTTTTTGCTATATAAGGTAGGATCTTAGAGGACTATAACTTATTTTGCATATGGTCTCCAAGGCATGTAGCAAAGGCTATGCACAAATTGGATCTTATATAGAGAATCAGGTTTTTTCATTTGCAACTTAAGAATTATTATGGCTTGAATTGTACCCCTAAAAAAGAAATGTTCAAGTCCTAACCCCTAGATTTGTAAATATATTAGTTAAGGTGATATCAGTTATCTGAAGGTGTTATTATAAGATAAGGCCAAACTGTATTAGGGTGGGTCCTAATCCATTACGACTGGAGTCCTTATAAGGAGAGGAAATTTGGACATGGCCAGATAGGGAGTTGGTCATGCTGCAGAGGCAGAGGTTGAGTTCTGCTGCCATATGCCAAGAACACCATGGATTTCCGGCCACCTGTCAGAAGCCAGGAGAGAAGCGTGGAATGGATTCTTCCTTTTTAAGGAGGGGCACAGCCCTGCTGACACCTTGATTTCAGATTTCTAACCCCCTGAACTGAGAGACAATACATTTCTGTAGTTTTAAGTAACTGAGTTTATCGTACTTTGCTACAGCAGCCCCAGGAAACAAAGGAAAGGAGTGTGGCATAAGCAGTGCTACGTGTTCCCCAATCCTATTTCCTGTTAATATTCTTGTTACTCAGGAAGACTGTATTTCCCAGTCTCCTCTGTAGCTCGGATGAATCCATTGGATGTGAGTAGAAGTGAAGGAAGCCATCCCCATGCCTGGCCCTTGAACCAGCCAGTGCAGCCCTCTGCCCTTTGGGTAGCAACTGGGGGCGGTGGGGATGGTGGGGGGGGGCGGGGGTGGTCATGAGCCAAAGGATGAAAGCAGTAGGACCCCAAGTCATCCAATGGAGGGTAGCCCCAGAGAGTAAGTTAAGGAGATTTCAGGGACCACTCATTACCACAGCAAAGCTTAGCCATATTCCAGAAGAGAAAATGTTCACAAATGAAATAGGAACTAACATAAGACCCAGCACAGTGTGCAGGAGAATTGGAGCATGCAGGGAAGATAAAAGTACACAGGAGATGCTTGGACTTGTGCTGGGTGAGGCTTTACAGAGAATCTGAATTTGCAGAAAGGCAGTGGGAAGACTAGCAGTGTAAATTCGCCCAGATGGGAATGAGCAGGAAATATGAGACAATGAAGATAGACTTGATATCAGAAAGTTAACATTAAATGGGGGCTGGAAAAATGAGGTTCTACTAGATTATTAAATTGTCTGAAATTCTTTAAGTGGAATATGATAATAAGAGTGTGTGGCTTCTTCAAGGCAAGCCTTGTGGAACCCAACAGATAACCAGACACTGGCTGACATGTTCTGGGTGTTAAATATGTTTGAGGCTGTGCTCTGGGTATTATAATATCATTGGATATTCACAAAAACCCGACGACACCAACAATCCTCATAGATGAAGAAACTGAAATTTAGAGAGGTTGGGAATCTTGCTCAAGACACCAAATTGCTCCAATTCTAAAACCACAAAGCTCTTTAACAGACCACTGTTCATTTGAGATTTGAATTTAGTCTATATCAGCAAATCCCTCAACGGCAATGAAGGGAATGTCATAAAGAGTGGAATCCTGCTTTCAAGTCTAAGCCCAAGAGTGCAGAGATGTTTTCTTCTGAAATGTGTATCAAATAAAGATAGGAGTTTTTCACTAAGAAGTAAAAAGGTGGTAAAAATAATGTGACTATGGTCATTTCAACAGAATACTGCAGAAGTATTAAACTGGGTAAAATTAAAACAGGACACTTCTTGTTGTCAAACCATTTAAATATGGATTTTTTCTAGGAGCTAAAATTTTTACTGAAACATCAAAAAAGCACTTGCAGATTTTCCTTTTCACAAGATAACTTAAAGAGGGCAACTGTTTTTTAAACAGTTGATGGGTCTTTGACAGAATGAAAAGTTGTCATGATAAGTTTCAAAACAGTCAAGACTGAGGTTTTCTGAGCATTTTGTCAGAGAAGCTGGGGCAAGGCAATGTGATCTGGAAAGAGCAGTCAATGAGCTCTCTGGAGGAGGAAGTGGGGAGATGGAGAGGCTGAGAATGCTACCTGATTTGGGCTGGAGAATGGTTGGGTATAAGAGGACCTGGAGAAGCGGACTGGGAGGCCTAATTTCCTGCCTCTCTTTTTCTCTCTTTCATTTCAAAGGCTTATCTTTGCCTTCTCCATGGCACAGAATAGACAGTTAATACATGTTCACCAAATGAATGGCTGAGTAGCAGTAGTTTAAGTGCTGTGAAAAATGCAAAAGGCAAATAGCATGCTGTCTTAGTTTGCTAGGGCTGCTATGACAAATACCATGCAATGGGTTCACTTAAACTATAAGCTTTTATTGTCTCGTGGTTTTTTTTTGCATGGGCAGGCACCAGAAACCTCATGGTTTTGAGGGCTAGAGGTCCAAAACGAAGATGTCAACAGGCCATGTTTTTCTCTTGGGGTTGGTAGCATACTGGTGATGGCAGTCCTCTGTCACATGGGGATCTCTCCTCCCCAACTTTTTCTGACTTCAGGCTGCTTCTGATTTGTGGCTTCTTCCGACTCTGTCTGAATTTCCTTTCTTTATAAGGCCTCTAACCATACAGATTAAGGCCCACCCTGACTCAGTTTACCCACAACTAAATAGGATCTTCAAAGTTCCTGTTCACAAATGAGTCCATACCCTGATTCATACCTTAACCAATTCAAAGATACTATTTGCAAATTGGGTTCATACCCACAGGTAAGTGAATTTAGATTTGAACATGTCTTTTGTAGGGGACATGAGTCAATCCCCAATACATGCAGACCCTGCCTCTCATGTCTGAATTTTTTGTGGAGAATAGTCCTTCACCTACAGCTGTTACTGCTAGACTTTTTAAGTTTTCCCCATCTGTTAGAAGTATTAAGTTCATTTTATTTAAGTTCATATATATAAGAAATTATTCTAGCACTATTTAAAAAATATTTTTATTGAGAAATTTTCACAAACATACAGTCCATACATGGTGTACAATCAATAGCTTACAATATCATCACATAGTTGTATATTCATCACCATGATCATTTTTAGAATAATTGCATCACTTCAGAAAAAGAAATAAAAAAGTAAAAACTCATACATGCCATATCCCTTACTCCTCCCTCTCATTGACTACTAGTATTTTAACCTACCCAATTTTTGACCCTTTCTACCTTCCCCATTATTTATTTATTTATCTATTTTGCATGGGCAGGCACTGGGAATCACACCTGGGTTTCTGGCATGGCAGGCGAGAACTCCTGCCTGCTGAGCCACCATGGCCCACCCTACTTATTTATTTTTTTATCCTTATTTATTTACTCATCTGTGCATACCTTGGATAAAAGGAGCATCAGAGTCATTTCCTGGGAGTCATGTCCTGCGGGAGTGGTCAGTGAATTCACCTGCCAAGTTGGCTTAGAGAGGTCACATCTGAGCAACAAAAGAGTTTCTTTGGGTGACTCTTAGGCATAATTATAGGTTAAATTTAGCTTCTCCTTAGCAGGAATAAGTTTCATAGGGGAAACCCCAAGATTGAGGGCTTAACCTACTGATTTGGTTGTCCTCACCAGCACCATTATTTTAAAATATCCGTTCTCTACTTCTTTAAAGCAACATCCCTGCCATATCTCAACCATTCATACATATATGAGTCGACTTTGCAGCTCTTTCCTGTACCAACACTCTATTGTCTAATTATGACAGCATTATAACTCTCGTTTTCTAATTTAGATAGCATCTTTTCTCCAAGGAACTAAAGTAGATTAATTTCAGCATCCTAAACTTGTTTTTATTTGGATTAAAAACATAATTCCATACAAAAAACTATTCATTCAATTAGTTAATTGGAGGCTTATCTCACTTGAAATAGCAAACTCACATGACAATTTCAAGTAAATCAAACTATTATTTTTAAATACACCAGAGCAATCACAGTGAATTTTGTAAGGATAAAGAAGGAAAGGAAGCACTTGATAATCCTGAGCCTGAGAATAGGCAACATTTTTCAGAATCTTTTCCATGATAATTACTGTTATTTTGGCTTGAAAATGAATTCATTGACATTTATAAACACTCTGGTTTGTATATATTCTCTATACTTCCGTTTATTCCTCACCTTAATGTAATCCAAGTATCAGCTGGACATCTTCCTGTACTCTCTTGAAGTCTAGGTAAAAATGTTTCAAAACTTCCTGGTTCCCAGTCTGTGGAAGTCCAAAGTCCTGTTCAATATTCCTACTAATTTCCAACACTCATAAATTTTCCTCACCTTTTTGCTTCTTCTTCTTGAGCTCTGTTATGCAGCCCAGCCCTGTGATTCGAGAGCACAGTGACTCCAATATAAGACTCCTCTTTGATTTCTACAAAAAACCCACACTAAGCCTCTGTGAGTCTGGTGGACCTTACTGGAGCCGGTGGTCTGGGGGAAACATCACTTAGGCCATATCCACCTGCCACCTTGCAGGTTCTCTGTTTTCCAACTTTCACCCTCCCCTTTTCTAAGGTAAACTCTAATTTTTGTCCCTCTTTTATGCAAAAAAAATTTCAGCACTCAGGCCTGGGGGGAGAGAGCCTGTAATTGGATCCGTTATTAAAATATTTTCTCAACAATTCTCTTCATAAGTGAACTCCAGTTGCTAGCTACAAGTTAGTAACATGTCTTCTACCTTCTTCCTAAGCTGTACAATGTATCCCACCATTCCATCCAGTCATGTGCAAAGACACATCAATCACATAATTTGGTTTGAGGTCTAGAATACAGAATATTATACTAAATTTAACAAGTCTAGTTCAACTCAATACTTATATTCCTTACCCTCAAAGAACTTCAAATCTAGTGGTGACTTCCAAATTGAAGTGCTTTATGAGACTGGAGGGAAAATAAGAGGTCAGGTGTTTTCCTGGCAGCCTATAGGCAAAGAAAGAGTAATAATCTCTAACAGAAAGGTATTTTCAAACAGAAAGATGTTTGACAATCTCTGCATACCTGGAGTTTCGTAAGTTTCAATATTCATTATCTGCTATTAATTTCCCTGGAAATTTCCTTGATTTCTCTAGCAAATCTGGAAAGCTAAAAAGAAAAATCCTCCACATTTACAAACTGCATTTGAGAACTTTATACTAAAAAATTTAAATTTGGGGGCAGCTGATCTAAGACTAGACTAGGGCTTAAATGGGGTATTTTATTAAATCAGTACTTTAGAATATGTATTTACAAGGTTACAGTTAAAGATAAAACCCATTATGCTAAGTGTACAAATAGCTGTCTCCCTCTCTTCTGTATTCTCACCTCACTGGCAGCCCAAGGAGGACTGGGTGAGTCTTATTGTAGAATGGTCTGCATGTTGGATGAAGGGTTTTACTCTTAATTTGATAAGTAAGGTGTCACTGCCAAATTTTGGACTCAAGAGTCATTTGGTGTGAGCTAGGTTTTAGGGTTATCAGTCTGAAGGATAGGAGTAGAAAGGGAAAGGGTAGAAGGAGATGACAGGAAATGTGGTAGATAAATCAATAAGATTGTTTTAAAAATAATCTAGTTAAAGAGAAAGGAAAGATTATCAACTGAGACTAAAGTGGATGGAATCTTGAAGAGTATTTCTAATGTCAAAACAGTTGCCTGGAGAAGTTTTACGTAATTTGTAAAAATTAAATTAAAAAATTGTTTAACAGCCGTTAAGAGTCCAACTGAAATTAGATACTCGCAAAGTGTATTAATTATAAATTACATTAACAAAGTATTTGTTGTGCACAATTGACTGTAGTCAGTAAGGCTCATTCAGGGCTGTGGATGAATAAAGAAGCCAAGCTATTATGGAAGTGGATGACCAGAGAAGAGGGAAATTCTCCTTGAACTGCCCTCTTACTGGCTCCTGTGCATCTGCAGGTGAACAGCAAAAGGGAATTGCAAAGGGAAGGTGAATCAGCTGTGCATGCCCCAAATTCTGACACTGGTTTATTTGTTAGGACTCTTTCCTTTGCAAGCCATAGGAACTTAGTCTAAACCACAATTTAGATCAAAAGGAGAATTTGTTTTATAGACTCAAAGGACAAGTTTATCAATCAGACTGCAGGAAGAGACATTTAGGTGGATCTGAAAAACAACCTGAACTAGGGACTTAGATATGCTCTTCTCTCATAGCAGACTGGTAACAAATTCCAATTCTTATCTTTCAGTTTTCAATTATCCAGGAGGGACTTTCTTACATTCATTCTGGTTCAAAGTTCAAAAATGCTGGGCAAGGTCTCTGAATGGTCCAACCTGGCTAGCTGCCCATCCCTGCACCAATCCACTATGACAGGTGTGCATATGTGTTCCAGTAAGGACATGGCACCTCCCAGAACCAAATAATTAATGTGGAGGTCCAGTTTCCAGGAGAAACAAGGTACTTCACCATAACATAAATCTGGAATAGTTTGGCTTAAGTAAAAGATGGGATAACCACCTCTCTAATTTCCACACCAGTAGTTTACAGAAAGCGACATGAGACAACAAAGGAGGAGGCAATAAATATTGCCTGCTGAGTAGCAGAGGGAAATACTTTCAGAGGCCTCTTGAGGTGAGCCTTTAGGATTGAATAGGATTTGTCAAGCCAAGGAGAGTCAATCTCTTCTTTCATATGCTGAGGAAAGTACATTCGAAGCCATCAGAAAACAAAGGATAAAAGTATCCTGTTAGTGAAAAGACAGGAAATTAAATGATCTTTACGTGGACCGAAACACAAAATGTGTGAACAAGGAAGTGACTTAATCCCTCTACAATTTCTCATCTATTATATGAACGTATCCTCATAAAGTTCAAGCGATGATTAAGATAATCCCAAATGTAGCTGGAAGGTTGTATCGGATGCACACAGCCGGTTAGATTTAATTAAAAGTTAGATACTTATGCAAACCAGCCGTCATGATTGTAAAATACTTACAAATGCTTCTTTGGATAGTTGTAGGTAATGTGGTACAAAAAACAAGAGGAACCAGGAAGTAGAAGCAATAAGTAGTGAGTTGCATGCTCTGATTCTACTCTGGAGTGATGGGTGAGAAGAAAGGAGAGCGAAAACAAGGAAGGAATTGATAACCCGGAGCTGGCAAAGCGCGGGGATTCCGCCCCAAGAGAGCCCGAGCACTCAGGAAGCAAGGTCTCAAGCGAGCCCTCGCGTCTCAGACCCTGCCCCTGGGACCACACGACGGAGAGCGATCGCGCCCAGCAAGGAAAGCCCCAGCTCTCGCTACTGCGGCGGCCGCCGCCGCCCAGCCACGCGACTACTTCACCTAGCCGCATCACCTCCCTCACAGCCGCACCTCCTTCCCGGCTTCCTAAGCGGCGGCACCGTGGCGTCACTTCCTGCCGCCGGCGAGCAAGTAGGAGGAAGCGCGGATGCCCGCGGCCGCCGCTCTTGCTTGTCTCTTTTGTTACGTTCGTCCGCGGGCCGGACCGCCGCCTCCAGCTGGGCTACGCTATGGGAGTCCCAGCTTTCTTCCGCTGGCTCAGTCGCAAGTACCCGTCCATCATTGTCAACTGCGTGGAGGAGAAGGTGAGGAGGCGCCAGGCGGAAACCACCCTGGAGCAGGGGCCCCGGCACGCCTAGGCCGCGGCCCTCTTTTCTCGGCGCCCGCGGTCTGCCTCTATGGCACCCTATCGGCCTCGCGGGGAGCCTCGACCGGACACGTGGTGGGCGCCGGCACTGGGTTTAGGGGTCCGGGAGGCTGAGCGCGCGAGAAGACGGCCGTGTGCGTCAGCAGGCCTCCTCCCCTCCCCGCGCCTTTTCGGAGCCGGAAGGCCCGCCCACGGCTTTGTTTCCTCCCGGGATCCCGCATTTTTGGATCTGGGAAGAGGCTCCGAGATTGGAACCTCGCTCCCTGGTCGGCTGAGTGAGCGGGTTAGGGATGCGCGGTTGCTGTTCCTAGCCTTTTAACAAGCTCGTAAAGTGATCGCTAGCGGCGAGCTTTTTGTGGTTGACTATCCCTGTCTGAAGGTTTTTTTCCTACTGTGAGAGGCCGTTTGTTGCTCTTGTTAAATCTTAGCTGAAAGCAGCACCTTAGAAAGGGCCAGGAGCAGAAAGAAGTCTGATAAGAGACTTTTTTTTAAGTGCCTCGACTGATGGGCAGCAGCATACCTGTTGAAATTTTTAGGATTCCTGGATTCATTTGAGCTTTTCGTTGTTAGCTTGTTAATATACGTAGACTTTTGGCCAGTTATTGTTTCTGTGATTCTATCCGAGTTTGATTTTATACCATTAATTTTAATTTCTGGACTGGAAAAGTACAGAGGCAAATCACGCTCTCCTTCCTTCCTCTTTTTTTTTGGGTGGGGTTGGGGGATGGGGTTCAGGGTCCAGGAATCGAACTGGGTCTCCCGCATGGCTGGCGAGCATTCTACCACTGAACCACCCTGCCCTCTTTGTTTTTGAGGGGAGTACTTGTCCTTCAGTGTGAACTAATTTTGTCTAATTGGTAAGATCTTGATTTTTACTTTCTTAGCTCCTATCTAAGGAGGAACCAGACTTGTTTTGGTAACATTCCCAGTATTTCTTACGAATTACAAAACTAAATGCTTACTTCCTAAACATTTTTTTTAATTTAACCAAATTTTATTAAACTTTACTTGCTACTTACTCCTCTTTCCATTCTACTCCTTAGAGACAGCTACTTTTAACTGTTTTGGTTTTATCTCTAAAATATTATGTTTAGACTTAATGGTTTTAGGCCTATCTGCTGAATTCTAACTGTAGTATGAGAGGATTTAGTCACTTAGCTCTTACCCTCCTTATTCTCCTAATATAGCAATTTTTTCTTTTGGTGAAATTTATAACTTTAAGTAACATGCCTTTACTTCCTTTATTTCATTATTCGTTTATTCTACCACTTTTGAAGATTTGTTATTAGCTTTTCTACTCAGCTACCTTTATACTCCGCTGTGCTTTTGTATTATTGGCAGCCGGAATTACACTGTTAGGGTTTTGACTATACAGGTTCTTTTTTAGTAGCTGAGAAATCAAGTGGTATTGTTGGTGGTTGTCACTGTACAGATTCAGTTGTCAACTGTGATTCTGTTTCTTTACTTGTGCTGCTTTCTTCTTTTTCCTGATACTACTGTTCTTTTTTCTCCTTTACATTTTTGCCCATCCTCCCCCAACTGTCCACTGTACCAGGTATTTTATGAAGTCCTCCTTCTTGGAGAGTCCTTCTTTATTTCTGTTCCAATCACACCTGTAGGCTTGCTGCAAAACTTGAAAAATTTTTTTTTTGCCTTACTTCAGTGGGAAATACTGTTTTCTGGCTCATCATCGTTCATGGCTTATATCTTAGATTTTTATTCCCAGGCTGAATTCTTATGAATGTGGTGAGGGAGGTGAGCTTTCTGTGTGCAGGCCCCAAAAATGTATCCATTCTACCCTTGTACACATGAATGATCATTAGCTAGGCTTAGAATTTGAGTTTGAAAATTATTCTCCATATCTTGATATTTGGATACTGGTCCTCCTAGATGGATGTATTTTTCTCTTTGCTCTCTTGTCTCCATTTTCTAGCGTTATTGAGGTAAAATTGATCTACAATAAACCACACAAGTTTTTGTTTTTCACTGAAGCTTTTATTGCCCTGGTAATATGACAGGAATTGAAAGAAACGCAGTTGAACTTACAGAAATATGCAGATGGTATTCACTAAAGATAATCTTGATCTCAAATATTTTATATTTGGGCACTTCTAATTTAATACATTTTACTATTTTTTAAAAACTTTTTTATTGTATAGTATAACATATATACAAAGCAAAGAAATAAAAAAGTGATGGTTCAAAGCACTCTTCAACGAGTAGTTACAGGATAGATCCCAGAGTTTGTCATAGGCTACCATATGATCCTCAGATTTTTTTCCTTCTAGCTGCTTCAGAATATAGGAGGCAGCTAGATATTTTTTTATCGTTACAATACATTTTTTCCTTCTTTTTGTGAAAAATAACATGTACAAAAAAACAATAAATTTCAAAGTGCAGTACCGCAGTTAGTTGTAGAACATACTTCAGAGTATGACATGGGTTGCAGTTCCACAATTTTAGGTTTTTACTTCTAGCTGTTCTAAGATACTGGAGACTAAAAGATAATGAATTTAATGATTCAGTATTCACATTCATTTGTTAAATCCTATCTTCACCATCACCTTTGATCTTTCCATCTCTCTCTTTAGGGGTGTTTGGCTATGGCCATTCTAAATTTTTCATATCGGAAGGGTCTGTCAGTAATATGGGGTAGGGAGGTGGAACTTTCTGATATTCTGGAGAGGCTGGGCCCTCTAGGTCTCACAATTTATCTGTTACCAGGGACCCATCTGGAGGGTCTTGGTTTCTGGAAAGTTACTCTAGTGCATGGAACATTTGTGAAATTTTATATATTGCCCTAGGTATTCTTTAGGATTGGCCTCGTTGGGGTTTGGCAGGTTATGATAGGTAGCAAGGCTTAACTGAGGTTTGCATAAGAGCAACCTCCAGAGTAGCCTCTTGACTCTAATTGAACTCTCTCTGCCACTGAAACTTGATTAGTTACACTTCTTTTCCCCCTTTTGGTTAGAATGGAATTGTTGATCCCATGGTGCCAGGGCCGGATTCCTCCCTGGGAGTCATCTCCCACATTGCCAGGGAGACTTTCATCCCTGGATGTCTGTCATGTTCCACGTAGCGGGGAGGGCAATTATTTCACTTGTAGAGTTGGGCTTAGAGAGAGTGAGGCCACATCTGAGCAACAAAAGAGGTCTTCTGGAGGTGATGTTTAGGCATATCTATAGGTGCTACCTACATAAGCTTCACAAGAGTAAGCCTCAGGATCAAGGGCATGGCCTATTGATTTGGGTGTCCCTAAATTTTGACACAGTATCAGGGGATTCCTGATGGTAAGGCTTAATAGTTCCATATTCTTTCTCCCATCCCTCAAGGGACTTTGCCAATACTTTTTGATTATCTGTTTAATATACTCTAGGATGTATCCAGGCGTTACAATAATCTATACAGGATTAAAGGACCTCTTTATTATCCTGGGCTTCCTGCATTTCAGTTGTTCAAATGAGCTATACAGATAGGTTGAGTTAGATTATGCGCTACAGAAAATTCCTGTTCCAGACCAAATAAACCTTTCATCCTTTGGTCTCAAAGAGTGTGTATGGTTCTAAAATAGAGACATTGTCTTCCTTGCCCCTGTATTTTGAATTACTTTAACCCCAACCTGACCGGCTTTGTTCTTATCGCTGAATATCAGGTTATATATATATAAAACAGCCTCTTGAAATTCTGAAATAATAATCACCAGTCTGGACTTAATGTGTCTGCTCTAAAACCTTACAGTGTAGGCCCCTATTTTATTATAAGCATTTTTCTAAAGGTGGCCATACCATTGTTGTTCTTTTGTTCCTGGTTTATTTTGCTTCACCAAATGTCCCACATGTTCATTTACATCATTGCATTCCTCACAACTTTTTTCTTTTGTAGCAGCACAATCTTTGTTCATAAGTATGCACTGTCATGTGCCAATCTACTTCTCAGTTATAGTGTGTCTTTCAGCTGCCTGCTTTCATCAGGCATCATGTGTAGTGCCCAAAGTCCACAGTCCATCGACATTCTCAATTTTAGATAATTTCATTGTTCCCAAGAGAAAGAAAACCAATAAACACACCCTCACCAAATAGGAAATCTAAACCTCCTCTTAACTGTTGTCCCTCCCTCCATTATTTACCTTTGCTGTTGCTGTGGTGATGCTGATGTTTTCCTTTTGAACATAGCTCATAGCATGCAATAGCAGTTTTCCCCCATATCCTGGACATAGATACTCTTCGTACACGAATCATATCTTTGAAGTAATTCTTGCAAGAACTAATTGATATTTCTACTGTTAATCAGTGGGACATATAGGTCTATACAACCGCATTTGGTCTTGTTCATCTTCAGTATGAAATAGTACTTATAGACCTGTTAGACACCTTTACTTCTATCTATTCCCTTACATTGGAGTTCAACCTCCTTAACTAACCGTTCACCCATCTCTACCTTCTATGTATCTCTAAGTCTCCTGTATTCTGTATTATAGCCTTTGATTTTACCTTTATGCTGCTCATAAAAGTGGAGTCATACAGTATCTATCCTTTTGTGGCTGGTTTATTTCACTCAGCATTATGTCCTCAAAGTTCATCCCATCTTGTCATGTGATTCAGGATGTCATTTCGTCTTACTGCTGCATAATATTCCATCATATGTATATACTGCATTTTGTTGATCCACTAATCTGTTGATGGGCATTTGGTTTGTTTCTATCTTTTGGCGATTGTGAATAATGCTGCTACGAGCATGAGTGTGCACACGTCTGTTTGTGTCATTGCTTTCAGCTCTTCTGGGTATATACCATGTACTGCTATTGCTAGGCCACAGGGCAACTCAATATTTGGTTTCCTAAGGAACCATCATATAGTCTTCCATAGTGGCTGTACCATTATGCAGTCCCACCAGCAGTGCATAATCATCCCAGTTTCTCCCTATCCTCTCCAACATTTATAGTTTCCTGTTTGTTTAATAGCAGCCATTCGTATAGGTGTGAGGTGGTGTCTCATTGTTGTCTTGATCTGCATTTCCATTATGGTCAATGAAAATGAGCATCTCTTCATGTGCTTTTGAGCCATCTGTATTTGCTCTTCAGAAAAATGCTTATTCATGTCTTTAGCCCATTTTATAATTGGGTTGTTTGTTCCTCTCTTGTTGAGTTGAATGATTTTGTGTATACAGGATGTTCTGGTTTGCTAACTGCTGGAATGCAGCATACCAGAGATGGATTGGCTTTTAATAAAAGGGGATTTATTTAGTTAAAAATGTATAGTTCTTCAGAGGAAAGGCAGCTAACTTTGAACTGAGGTTCTTTCTTACAAGGGAAGGCACAGGGCCATCTCTGCTGGCCTTCTTTCCAGGCCTCTGGGTTCCAACAACTTTCCCTGGGGTGATTCTTTTCTGCATCTCCAAAGGTCTGGAGTGCCTAGATGAGGTATGCTGAGCTGCTTGAGTTGTGTTACGTTGAGCTCTCTCATTTAAGCATCCAGCCAATTAAATCGAACATCATTTATTGCAGCAGGTAGCCTCCTAGCCGACTGCAGGTGTAATCAGGAACAGATGAGGTTCACATGCCATTGGCTCATGTCCACAGCAATAGAAGAACTAGGCACCTTCACCTAGCCAAGTTGACACATGGATCTAACTCCCACATGTTCACCCCTTGTCAGTGTGGCAACTATATACATCACATTAAATGATATTAAAGTGACAGAAATTCTCTTCTGGCTGTGGACCTATGAATCTCAAAACAAGTTATCTGGTGCCAGTATGCAAAGGAGGGACAGTCACAGAATACGTGTTTTCATTTCCATAGGGAGAAATTGGAATGAACACAGGTGGTGCAAGACCCAAATAGTTCTGAAAACCTGCAGGGCAAACTCCATTGGATTTCAAAGTCTGAAAGACATTTATCCTTAGGCTTAGAAAGTGGCAGACTCACCCTTTCCAAGGGCCTAGGCAGTGGGCTGCCTCTTTCTGAATCAACCTCCGGGACATTGAGGAGACCACCTTTTTCTTGGCTCCACCCTCTCCAAGCATCTGGGGCACACGCTCAGCCCTTCCATGTGGTGGCAGCCAGGCTCTCCCCAGTCCCCAAGGAGCGTGCTGTACCTTCTCCAAGGCCTGAGGCGGCACAACTCTTCCACTGCAATGAGGTGGGAGATTCATCCTCTGCCTTCAGGACAAACTCACCCTCTCCATGTAAATGGGTGAATCCGCTCTCCTGGCCCAAGGTTTCTTGGCTTCAGACCCGAGCTTCCATGGTTCTTACTCAGAAAACTCCAGTTTGTCCCTTTTATGTCCCCCTTTGTCCAGATTGGCAGAGGTTCCATTTAAACAAACAGTCTCTTCAAGCACTCCGGGACTTCTCCATCATTCTCTTCATAGTTCTCCAAAATCTTCCACTTATCCATCCAAAAACCTGTTTCAGCATGTTTGGTGTTTGCAACTTGCAGCAGCATCCACTCCTGGTACCAAAATCTGTTCTAGTTTGCTAGTTGCTGGAATGCAATATACCAGGGATGGAATGGCTTTTTGAAAGGGGAGTTTAATAAGTTGCTAATTTACAGTTCTCAGGCCGAGAAAATGTCCCAATTAAAACAAGTCCCAAACCAAAGATACCTTGGTTCAAGAAGGCCGATGAAGTTCAGGGTTTATCTCTCGAGTGGAAGGCACATGGTGAACGTAGAGTTTCTCTGTCAGCTGGAAGGGCACATGGCAAATATGGCATCATCTGCTAGCTTTCTCTCCTGCCTTCCTGTTTCATGAAGCTCCCTGGGAGGCATTTTCCTTCTTCATCTCCGAAGGTCGTTGGCTGGTGGATGCTCTGCTTCATGGTGCTGCAGCATTCTCTGCTCTCTCTAAATCTCCTGCTTTCTCCAAAATGTTTCCTCTTTTTATAGGATTCCAGTAAACTAATCAAGACCCACCCAAATGGGTGGAGACATGTCTCCACCTAATCCAGTTTAACAACTGCTCTTGATTGAGTCACATCTCCAGGGGGATGATCTAATTACAGATTCAAACATAACAGTACTGAATAGGGATTAGATGAAACGGCTGCCTTTACAAACATTTAAAGGATTAAAACATGGCTTTTCTAGGGTACATACATCCTTTCAAACCAGCACACAGGATTTCAAATCTTTGTCCAATAAGTGATTTCCAAATATTTTCTCCCATTGAGTGGGCTGCCTCTTCACCTTTTTAACAAAGTCTTTGAGGTGCAGAAGCATTTGATTTTGAGGAGTTCCCATTTATCTATTTTTTCTTTTGTTGTTTGTGCTTTGGGTGTTAAGTTTAGGAAGCTACCTCCTATTACTAGGTCTTGAAGATATTTCCCTACATTTTCTTCTAGAAGCTTTATGGTGCTAGTTCTTATATTTAGGTGTTTGATCCACTTTGAATTAATTTTTGTGTAGGGTGTAGGATAGGGGTCGGTCCTCTTTCATTCTCTTGGCTATTGATACCCAGTTCTTCCATGCCCAATTATTTGAAAGACTATTTTGTCCCAGTTCAGAGGATTTGGGGGTCTTGTCAAAATCAGTTGACCATAGATTTGGTGGTCTATTTCTGCACTCTTGATTCGATTCCATTGGTCAGTGCTTCTTTCTTTGTGCCAGTACCATGCTGTTTTGACCACTGTGGCTTTATAATAGGTTTTAAAGTTAGGGAGTTAATCCTCTCATTTCATTTTTCTTTTTTTAGGATGCTTTTAGGTATTCGGGGTCTCTTTCCCTTCCAGATGAATTTGGTAATTAGCTTTTCCAAGTCTTCAAAGTAAGTTGTTGGAATTTTGATTGGTACTGTGTTGAATCTGTAGATCAACTTGGGGAGAACTGACATCTTAACTATATTTAGCCTTCCTATCCATGATTAGGGAATTCTACCTAACTCATTTTATGAAGCTAATATCATTTTAATGTCATAACCGGGTAAAGATGCTATAAGAAAGGAAAACTACAGACCAGTCTCCCTAGTGAACATAGATGCAAAAATTCCCAACAAAATATTAGCAAATCGAATCCACAACACATTAAAAGAATTATACACCATGACTAAGTGGGGTTTCTACCAGAAATGCAAGGATTGTTCAACAGAAGAAAATCAGTTACTGTAATACAGCACGTTAACAAATTGAAAGAGAAAAATCACGTGATTATCTCGATTGATGCTGAAAAAGCATTGGACAGAATTGCAAAATTGAGGACTTAACAGCTCACCTGGAGAAACTTGAGAAAGAACAGCAAACTAAACCCAAAGCAAATAGAAGAAGAGAAATAAAGATTAAAGCAGAGATAAATGAACGGGAGAGCAAAAGAACAGAAAGAATCAATAAAACCAAAAGTTGATTCTTTGAGAAAATCAATAAAATTGTCAGACTGTTTCCAAGAGTGACCTTGCCCCTTTTGCCTGTTTTTAAACTGGGTTTTTGTCTTACTGAATTGTATATTCTAAACACAAGTCCTTAGTTGGATATATCTCTTACAAATATTTTCTCATAATCTGATTTGCCTTTTTAACTTGTTAACTGTTGAAAAGCAAGTCTGATTTATATTTTTCCTTTTGATTTCTTCTTTTTGCGTTGTGTTTATGAAATTTTGTCAAAGCAAGAGTCACTGAGATTTTCTCCTGTGTTTTCTTCTATATGTTTTATAGTGTTGGTTCCTTCTATGGTTTCTGTTTTAGACTTTTAATATGACAAATTACATCAATTTTTAAATGTCAGATCCATCTTGCATTCCTGGGATAAAGTCTGTTTGTGATATATTGTTGGATTCAATTTGCTCAAGTTTTCTTGAGAAGTTTTACATCTCTGTTCATGAAGGATATTTGTCTTTAATTTTCTTTAGCTGTCAAAATGTCTTTGTCTAACTTTAGTATCAGGGTTATGTTGATGTATAGAATGAGTATCCCTCCTTTACAGTTTTTTTGAAGAGTGGAATTAATATTATTTCTTCCTTAAATGTCTGGTAGAATTCACCAGTGAAGCCTTTTCAACCTAGGGTTTTTATTGTGAGAAGGTTTTCAGCTACAGATTTATTTTTTTAATATATATAACACTGTTCAGGTTATTTTTTTTAATGCAATTCCATTGAGTTATATCCATACATGATATAATCCACCCATAGCACATATTCAGTGGCTCACAGCATTATGATACGGTTGCGCATCTATCACCACAGTTAATCTCTGAATGCTTTCACCACTTGTTTCTTTTTTAGTGAGTTTTAGTTGTTTCTACTTTTCAAAGAATTTGTTCATTTCATCTAAATAGTTGAATTAGTTGGCATAAAGTTATTCATAGTGTTTCTAGCTATATTTTAATACCTTTAGAATCTGTAGTGATGTCACCTCTCTTATTCCTAATATTGGTAATTTTGTCTTTTCTCTCTCTCTTTTTTAAAATATCACTTTGGTCAGATTGAACTCAAGGAAATAGATTTTAATTTTATTGATTTTTCTCTATTTCTTTTATTTCTGCTCTTATTTTCTTATGATTGGGGTGTTTGTAACATATTTAATATGATTATTGGTATGGTTGGGTTTGCTGTTTGTTTTCTACTTGTACAAGTTACGTACTTAGAAACAAGTGCCTGGCACAGAAGCACTTGATAAATGACAACTATTCATAAAATATGCCTTCAGAATTTTCTAAGTTCATTTGCAGTAGTTGATATGTTCAAGTAAAATGGAGATATGTTTAATCTAAATCTTGGTAGTACTGTGGAATTGTGCTCTTATATTTTCTTCAACCTTGCTTCTTTATGCTTTCCATTCTGTTACATGGAGCACTTTTTAATAATAGGCAAGGAGGATAACAGTGAACAAGGGGGCTGTTGGTATCTGACCCTACTTTCTATTTTCTCCGTTATGATTTTCTGTCCTGGAGAGAAAACATCAGTTTCACAGTCTTGCATAAAATTTTTGTTCTCCATAGCGTCAGCTGTAGATCTTCAATAAGTGCATGCTGAATCTAGTGAAATTGCAATTAGTAAGTCTAATATTGTGGTAGTGGTTAAGAGTACCAGCTCTGAGGATACCTTGCCCCCCAATTCTGGTGTGACCATGGAAAAGTCTTTAACCCCTTTAATAAAGCAACTGTGTCCCTGTTCTAGTTCGCTAACTCTCAGAATGTAATATGCCAGAAATGGAATGGTTTTTAAAGAGAGGAATTTAGTAAGTTGCTAGTTTACAGTTGTAAGGCCGAGAAAATTTTCCAATTAAAACAAATCTATAGAAATGTCCAATCTGAGGCATCCAGGGAAAGATACCTTGGTTCAAGAAGGCGATGAAGTTCAGGGTTTCTCTCTCATCTGGAAAGGCATGTGGAAAATATGGCGTCTTCTGCTTTCATGGCATCATCTGCTAGCTTTCTCTCCTGGCTTCCTGTTTCATGAAGCTCCCTGGGAAACATTTTCCTTCTTCATCTCCAAAGGTTGCTGGCTGGTAGACCCTCTGCTTCTCATGGCTATGTTGTTCTGTTCTCTCAGAATCTCTTCCTTTCTCCAGAATATTTCCTCTTTAATAGGATTCCTGTAACTAATCAAGATCCACCTGGAATGGATGGAGCCACATCTCCATGGAGATAATCTAATCAGGTTTCCAACATGCAGTACTAAATAGGATTTAAGAGAAATGGTTGCTACCACAAGATTAGATTAGGGTTAAAGCATGACTTTTCTAGGTACATAAATCTTTTCAAACTGGCATAGTTCCTTACAGGATTTTTGTGAGGACATACTGGAATGATCCATAAGTAAAAGCCCTTAGAACAGTGCCTGTCATATTTTAAACACTCAGTAAGTATTAGTAATGGTTACTACATTGTATAAAAACAAAGAGTTGACACACATATAACTTGAAAATACACTAATCATCCACAAATGTTAAAATGTCGTATTTGGTATTTGGCATCAAGAACTTACGGACTGATTTTTTCAACTAAAATAATGTAATTCAAAATATTCGTAGCCTTTTTGACCATTTTTCCTCAAAATATCATCTAAATTTTGCAGGGCTTTTTTTTTTCCTTTTAGTAGTAGTATCATATGACAGTCAGTCCTATCCTTGCTGCTTTAAGGGGAATCTAAAACTGAGTAGTTCTGACATCTAGCGCTCAACAGTTGTGTGGTCTCATTAAAGTACAACCTCAAGGTATGATTTTCCCAGTATTGCTGTTTAAGAACTGTGTGGCTTGAAATAAATGCATCTTCTTAGCTGTTACTGATTTTAATGGTTTTTGTCTTACATTTGAGGAGCAGGAAAACTTTATAAACTTGACTGGAACAGTCAATCCTGTGGGGATTGCTGGTTAGCCAGGGGTCTGTGTTACTCTTCTTGCCCAGACTCCTGTTTTCCTTAGAAATGCCTGTTGCAAGTTGCCTGGCCCAGGTGGGGCCTGAGGAGGGCCCTGAGGGAAGAGGAGAGTGTAGGGTTGACCTCCCTGGCTGACCCTGCTGCTAGGCTGATAGATCATCCGTGGCCTCTCCGTTGAGTCCCCTCTCTGGGCCTGCAGCTGTCTGTTGTTCTCCCAGCTTTTGTGACAGCACACTTCTTTGTGTGCTTTAGGTTCTGGGCTCCCTCTGTCCGATCTACTTCTTTTCCACAGTTAGGCATCTCTTATGATTTCTTAGCCACAAAGCATTTCTCCTTAGGTTTTCCAGCACAATTAGGCAGTTGTGTGGGTTTTTGTTCGTTAGGGTTCTTCTTTTTTTTACAGTTTTGGGATAGAAAGGGGGGAGATGATAGTAGTTGCTCAGTCTGTCATCCTGAGAATCAGAAAGATAACGAGAAGTTAATTGGAACAAGTTTGTTTTAGGGTTCAGAGTGATTCTCATTTTAGCTACCTTTTGATTGATTAAAGATCTCTCACTAACCGGATAGACCCTGTATTTGTCAAGGCTCTTAAGGAGTGAGGTGTAGTTTCTTTGTTGAGCTTCAAAATCTTCTCTTGAAGAAAGGAACTTTTTATGAACACATCTGCAGTACTTCTGAGGGGAAAATATGTTCAGTTTTCTTTCTTGGAATGCCTAGAGCTAATTTCTCAAAATTACAACCTACCTTTCCCCTCTTTACCCATACTATTTTTTCTTTAACATTTTATTTTGAAATGCTTTCAAATTTATAGGACAGTTACAAAAGTAATAGAAACCCCACTGTGTTAGTTTACAATCTACCAGAATGCAATATACCTGAAATGGAATGGCTTTTAAAAGGGGGATTTTTTTAAGTTGCAAGTTTACAGTTCTAAGGCTGTGAAAATGTCCAAATTAAGGCAGGCCTATAAAAATGTCCAATCTAAGGCATTCAGGGTTTCTCTCTCTTACTAAGAAGGCACATGATGATGTCTGTTAGCTTTCTCTCCTTCCTTCTTGTTTCATGAAGCTTCCCTGTGGGTGTTTTCCTTTTTCATTTCCATAGGTCTCTAGGTGTGTGGACTTTGTTGGTTCTGGTTACCATTCCAAAATGGTTCCTTCTTAAAGGGCTCCATTAAACCAACCCACCTTGAATGGGTAGAGACACATCTTCATGGAAACCATCTTCAAAAGTTATCACCCACAATTGAGTTGGTCATATTTCCATAGAAACAATAAAAAAAGATTCTACCCAGCAATACTAAATGAGGATTAAAGGACCTGGCTTTTCTACGGTACATAATAGCTTCAAACCAGCACATCATATAGAGAATTTCAACATACCCCTGTTCCCCCAGATACACAAGTCCATCAATTTTAATTTTTTGTGACATTGGCTGTATCATTCCATCTGTGTGTCCATTAATCTTCTGTGTGTCTATCAGTCATCTGTTTTCTGAGCTCTTGGGTATAAGTTGTATACATCATGCTCTTTGAACACTTCATGCTGCTATGTACAAGGATGTTGACATCTGTAAGGACAAGGATGTTCACAAATGTAAAATAAGTGTCGTTATCAAGTTCAAGAAATTCTGCATTGATACAAAGCTTACAGTCAGCATTTCATTTTTTTCATAGGTCCCAGTGATGTCCCTTTGATATCAAAGGGACATCACTGGGACCTCTCTTATTCCCATCCAGAATTGTGTTTTGCATTTGTCATTTGTTGCTCATTCTTTTTTAATTGTAGAAACATATACACAACATAAACTTTCCCATCTCAACCACTCCTAAGCATATCATTAAATCAGATTAATCCCGTTAACAATATTGAGGTACCCTCACCACTTTCAATTACTAACACTTTTTTATCTCCCCAAATGGACACCCTGTACTCATTATACATTAACTTTCTGTTCTGTCTCCTGTCCCTGGCAACCTGTGCTCTAATTTCTATCTCTGTGAACTTGCATATTCTCCAATATTTTCTTTATAGTTACTATGGGGTTTAAATCTAACATTGTAAATCTACAACAATCTTGTTTGCTTGAATAACAACTTCAATAGTATACACAGACTATGTTCCTATACAATTCCGCTCCCCACTTTTATGTAGTTCTTGTCACAATTACATATTTATACATTATGGGTCCAAAACCACTGATTTATCATTATATTTTGTGCATTTGCCTTTGGCAAGTAAAGTGAAGTTACAAAACAAAAATACAATAATACTGACATTTCTGTTTATAATCATGTCATTACCTTCACTGGAGATCTTTAATTCTTCATTTTGCTTCCCTCTGTTGTTCTTTCCTTTCAATCTGCAGTACTCTTTAGCATCTCAGGTAGGGCTGTCTAGTGGTTGATGAAGTCTATCAGTTTTTTATTTATCAAAGAATGTCTTGATCTACCCCTCATTTGTTTGTTTTGCTTTTTTCTCCCATCTATTACTTTATTATTAACTCCTTGTAATAGTGTCGTACGCTTGTTCTAGTTCATAAAAAACTTTTTTATATTTGTACTGTTAATCACAGCCATTGTGATTACATTACTGTGTTTTCACCTCTAGCTTTCGTTCTGATGACACAATTCTAAACTGCTTTCAACCACATTCATTCACAACTCAGCACTTGTTAATTGTACTCTTCAGTAACATGCTGCTTTCATCTCTATCCATTTCCAAACATTTAAAGTTCAACTTAGTTAAACATTGTGCACATAGTAAGTAAT
>PVIY010030274.1:0-31146 GCA_004026745.1 Myrmecophaga tridactyla | reverse complement strand
GAGAAGGACCTCGCTAGCCTAGCGGAACAGACTCCGCAATGATGTATTTATAGAATCATATGAGTAGCAATAAAAGGAACATAGGAGTGTTTAAATTGCAATATTTTATTCTTATAGACTTATAATTTGTAACATCTGGTTTTCCTTATGGAACCTTATATAGATGAGACAAGAGTATCTGTGACAATCTTTCTCTTAAATTAAAAAGACAGTAACAAAACTTGTCACAATTTGGACAGACAGTGTTGGGGCTTTATTTCTACCAAGCTTATGTTTAGTTGCTTAAATGATCTGAAATGATGGAGCCAATCCCCAGTGTTCACAAAATCATTGGGGATTCCATCCTTCAAAAGATCAGGATCAAATAAATAACAACATCAGGAAACAACAGAAAAGAACCAGGCTTTCCTTTCAACATGTCATGTTTATGTGTCTTAACAGAGGGATTATAAATGCTGTCTCTGATTTTAAAACACAGCAATGCTCAATATATGCTGTGAAAAAAGAATATGGAAAAAAATCATCTGCTTCAAACCATTCTAATTACTGAGATATATGAAATAAAATTAGTCAATTGTCAAAATTAACTCACTCTCTTGAAATAATTTTTATTTATTCCTTATTTTCCTCAAGATGTATTAAATGCTTCATATTTTCAACTTACATAAATTTCAATAAAACTTCTCTAAATAAATATTTAATCTCTAAAAATTATTACTATAAACTGTTGACTTTTGTTTAAAAGTGAGGAAATGAGCAGGGATTTACTTGGCTCCATTACCAGAGGTAATTTTTAGACTCAATGATTATTTTATCATAACTGACTTCACAGCAAAAGAACAGAATGGGATTAAAGGCAGTCCAGAAAAAAACATTATTTATTAAATGAAAATAAAAAATGAATATAAAAACAAGAAGAAACTCACTGTCAAGGTAACACATTGGTTTGGTAAAAAACAGAAACCAATCAAAGCAAGGCAAACTAAAAACAGCTAAACCAAAAAATTCAAAACACATAAACACACAGAGTTTAGCCAAAAGAGCATTTGCCTTCCTGGTGCCACCTATGCAAAAATAAATAAATAAATAAATAAATAACATTTGCCCAATGTGTGAACAGAAAGTCCAGTCTCTATTTAATTTCTTTTTTTTTTTACTTTGAATATCTAATTAACATTTAGAGGTACCTGTGATGGGCCAAACCATTTTTACATATTCTCTTATTTAGTTCTTACATTTACCCTTTGAGGAAGGTTTATAGATGAAACTAACAAGAATGTAATAAGAAATCACAACTTACATGGTAGAAAGTGGGTAATTATGTTTTTTTAACTTGCAATTTTGGTAAAATGGACATAGTGAAAGCCATGTGCTAGCATTGTTTAGAGAATTTGGATTTTCTTACCTGACCTCATTGTAAGATGTGGAAAACTTAACCCAAGTTTCTCTGACTCTTTATTCAATGTCAGTGGAATCTTATTCCTAAATTGTGGATTTCGGAGGGCTATATTGATAAATGTCCAGTGAAAATAGATTCAGTTATCAACTTAACTTGGAAAATAACTTAAAGTTCTTACTCTTTTCTAAAGCTCACAAAGCTGATTAGCTTATTATGTGATCTTAAAAGTCCTGCCATGAAAAACATTTTCTCAAACACTATATAATCAAGCCTTTCTGAAACATTCTATATATTCAAACTTTATTTTTCTTCTATTTGGGATTACCTGATAAAGCCTAACAAAAATCAAGTTAGTGAGTAAATATTTCTTGGATAAAAAACCAACAGATCAATTCAAACATATTTACTGTGCAAGGACAGACACTGTCCCTGAAATTAGATTTGAGGCATTTTGACTACAAAAATTAAAATATATTGAGGATATTTTCTGATTTGATATTAGTAAAAGTCAAGATATCATAAGGAAATCTGATATGAATAAATCCAAGTCATTGAATAATAAATGTTATAACAGATCACAGGATGAAATGACCACTATTGGTTTGAATTGTAAAGAATTATTTCCTGGAAAATAGTTGTTATGAATGATATCTTTTTCATAAAATCTTTGTCTAATAGATTACAAAGAATATTTTTTCTGAGATCTTAAAAAATGTACTGATTAAATATTATGTTCTTCCTGAAATTATGAGGTCCTGGTCTTGTGTTCTGGGATCTTGAATACACTGCTATCCAGGATCCATCCTCTGAAGTCTCTCTGCTAAACAAACATCCTATTAGGAGAATCCAGGGGGATTTTAATTTCTCCAGGATTCTTTTATGTTGCATAATGCCAAGTTGCTCTGGTGAGACTTTGCTCCAATTAATGTTTTATATCAGGCTAACATTTTAACTTGTGAAAATTTGGTTTCCCATGGGTTGCTATTAAATCAATTGCAGTCATGCCATTCTCTAAAGATGATAGCAGATTGAATTCACACTTTAAAACTGTACTGCATGCTCATTCTCTTTTTCCTTTTCTTCCCTGCATATCTCCCATAGAGGAGCCATATACATGAAAAATTATTTACTTACAATTTACAGTTCTTAGGCCATGAATTGTACAACTCAAGGCACCTACAAGAGGATATCTGAACTGTGGACATAGTCTGCTGGCATCTGTGTCACCTCTTGTCACATGTAAATGCACATGGTCTGTGTCTTCTGGTTCTTGTTTCCTGGGTTTTGTTGTTTTCATCTTCTGGCTTCACTGACTCCCTTCTGTTTTCTGTGGGTACTCTCCTAAATTATCTGTAGTCTTTCTCTCAATGTCTCTGGAATTTTTCTTTTATCCTCTTAAAAAGGACTCCAGTAAGAGGAATAAAACCCATGCTGGGGTAGACCTCAACAAAAATAACCTAATCAAAAGGGTGACCGACAATATGTCTGCATAACAAACAGTTTGCATAGATAAAAAATCCCAAAACAGTAAGTAAATATGATTTGTTATGTTGAAATCACAGAATTATGAATACAGCATTATCTATCATTAGAAATCAGAGAACTTATGTCCCTAATAAGATTGACATAAATATTTGATAAATGATAATGATTGAAACAAGTATGTACAGTTAATTCAAGTTTGTTTCAGACATAAACACACCATTTGAGTAAACCAAATGGATTTGATGCTATACTAAAGTATACTTAATCAATTAATGTCCCTATGTTCACAGCATTCCAATTTATCCTTTCATTCATTTATCAAGCATTTATCAAATATAGGCATTTTGTCTTGTCTGTCATAAAATGCACTTTCCCAATAATATTGTCTGGTAAAAATTGATTAATGTGAAATTTTTTCAAAGTCATTATTGAGACTTATTAAACCAATTATATTTTCTGAGTTTCTCTTTTCTACCAGGGATTTTCCTTTATTCCTTCTAAATACAATGTTCATTTAAAAATAATTATATAAAACACCCTAGCTTATTCCTATTTATCCTGGTTCTAATTTGTATGGGTTGTTTTTCTGCAATTGCATTGAAAACATATTCTTCTATAGATAATTTCAATTAGTTTGCAGACTTCTATATTTAATATAAAGAAAAGGAAGTATTTAGTTATTTTTTTTTAAGTATGAGTATTTATTTCAGGCTTCAGATCCCAATTGATTTCAAAAAACAAAATCTGACTTCTCTCCTCAGAGTAGCCAAGGCCTCCATATAAAGATGCTTTCAGGGAGGCTGAAGGAGTTTTGGGTCCTCAGGAACACATTTCGTCCAACTTAGCACAAACTCCCTGACACCCTCTATCCCCCAACCTTAGGAAAGAAAAGAAACAAAATCCACCACCACAGGGGCTGAGCCAACCAATGCGCACACACTAATGTTGTAAATAAGCAGCTAAATCTTGGCAATTTTTTAGTTTTTTTGTGGGATTTTATGGGGTTTTGTTGTTGTTGTTGGTTTGCGTGTGTGTGTGTGTTTCATTTTCTTTTGCTACCCAGTATATGCAGCACTTGTGAACTCCCAATGGGCTCCCAGTTTTTTAAATACATGAAACGTCTTGAAGAAAGACTATTTAATTCTTTAAGAATCTAAAAATAGACCAAATGTGTTTTGTTGTGAACACTTTGTAGAGATGAAGTGAGGCGGGAATTGTGGGTGGGTTTTTTGTTTTGTTTTTGTTTTTGTTTTAAAAAAAGAATCAATACAGTGATGAAAGGGTAAAGAATGCAATAATTCAGACATTCTGTGGAGGCTTACTTTCTCTCCATTAGGAGGTCCATAAAAAGGAGCAAACTGAGATCCATAAGGGGAGTCAGGAGGAGCCGTGTTTGTTTTCCCTACCCCCTGTGAATAGGTTTTTGCTGAGGGGTCACTGCTAGGTCCCCACCTGGCCCCCTCCTTTTGGCCTGAGACAGCAAGGCAGTACAGGGGCATCGAAGGAACATGTCACAACTCCTCATTCCCAGAATCAACATCATCATAACAGTCGGCATCTTCCTCTTCTTTATCTTCATCATTCGCCCTCTCGTTCTCTGGGGGATCTGCACGGCCCGAGTGGGAGGGGGAGGGCAGCACGCGAGGGTCTCGCGGTGGCGGCGGCTGCGCGGGGGGAGTGGCGACGGAGGAGGAGAGACGCAGGAGCGTCTTGCACCCCGGGAGCGACGGAACCGAGAAGAAGCAGGAGGGAGGAGGGGCGCGTGCCCGTAGAGGGTGGCTCCCAGCGGCTGGAGGTCCGACGCGCGTGCGCGCTCCCCTCCCTCCTCTGCCCTCCCTTTTTAGTTATTTTTTAATTGTTAACGTTTTCTTGCTGTTTTGATTCAAGGAAAACAAACATACCACCTTTTATTTGGCCATCATAAGATTTAGTAATGTATTTTATCTATATAAATTGCTCACAGTATTCTCTTTATACTTGACTCTGGTAAACGTCCCATTCTCTTTTTGAGCTGTTTTCTCCGCACCTCTCCTTTAGTCCCCTATGATACCATCTTTCCAGAATGAGTCATGAATTTCTTTGCCACTCCTCTTTCTTTCACTTGACTGACTCAAAGTTCTGATGCTCTTCTTTATAGATAGCCAACCCTTTAATGCTGTCGCACTATGTCCCCTAAGCAAAAAAAAAAATCATGTTTGAAATTTGCCAGTTGTATTTTATTTTTTAATATACTAAGAAAAAGCACTCACTTTAAAGTGTGTTTTATGCATCAGGCTTCAAAATGAAGATAACTATTTTCATCCAGTTTAAAATACCTTTTGCAACAACTTAAAAAAAGAGTATTTTTTTATTTAAAAATATTTAAGGAGTTTCCCAAAATATAATATTTAGTGAAAATACAATTGATGTAGACTCAGTCTCACTATTAAATCCATACACCTCAATTAGAGGTCCATTTAAAAATTAACTCAAGAATATTAGTTGCTAAATAGAGGAAGTAGTATAAAATAAGTTACGATTTTGCATAGGAAATTTGTCTTTCAAGATATGGAAGGAATGAGAAGAGTGAGCAAAGCCATGCTCTAGGAATACCTAAAGTCAACAAATAAGAAAGGGATCACAAGAAAGAAAAATGTATTTTAATGAAGAAAGTAGAAATATTGAGGCAATAAAATATAAATATATTAGAAAAATCTGAGTTCATATTGTTTATATTTATTAACTAGAATAAAGTCCTCTAAAAAGACAGGTGTGAGAGTGAATTGAAATAATAAATCTCATATGAGATATTTAGTACACAATTTTTACTAAGGTACAGTGAGGCAAACTTTTAGGATAAAAGAACTTAAAGTAACTAATTTTTTAGAACACTGTTTTTACTATTCCATTCACCTGAGCCTCCATTGCACAAGGTATTTTTATAGATCTCTACTTCACTTCTTTCAGGTTGAACAATATGATGTTATCATGAAGAATCTCTGAAAATTATTTTTAAAAATAATTCTGCCCTTGTACCAGAATGTCTCATTCACTATATTCTCTTACATTCACTATATTCTCTTACATACTTCTTTTTGTAAATACTATCTTTCAAATTCTAGCATGGCTTACTGGTACTGATTTCTGTATATTTTTTGTAACTTCCAGCCACCCCTTTGATATAGTGTGTAGACAGTGCCTGGTACCTTGCAGGTTTTCAATAGAATATTTGCTGAATAAATGAGTAAGATGTTTCTACATAACTCATTTAACATGTAATTAATCTTTTAAAAACTTTTTTCAGAATTGCAATGTCTAAATAATATAATTGAGAGGCCTAAAATTGCATATCAATATTTGAACTTTATTTTTTCAGCATCTATGAATCTTTTATACAAATTGACTATAATTAATACATATATATTTCAATAAATTTCCATAGTTTAATATACAGGAATCACATCTTCTGATCAAATGTATTTTAATTTAAATTACTATACAAAGTATAAAAACTGAATGACTATTCATCTTGAAAATTAAAATTAAAGCCATAAGCACAATCTTAAATTATCTTCAATCAAGCAGGAAATAAAGACTTGATTCTAGACTATATAATGTATAACAATATAAGTCATTCACATCACTGAATAAAAAATAAAATTAAAGTAGTACTCAGCTGAATAATGGAAATACTAAATTCATGTATCCTTAAGCAGGCAACAAAACTGTATATCATAATTAGTTATATGAAGGTTCTAAAGTAACAATAATGTTAAACTAAAGAAGAAATAAAAATGATGAACTTTAAAACAGCTAGTAATGAATTAGAAAGCCCAATATTGATTTACATTTATCAAAAAAGAAATAAGTGGAAACATAGTACCATTATTTTATAAGCAGTCCCAACCAAAAAAGAAAAAAACATAGGAATAAAAATCTATGAGAAGAGAAGAAAAAAAAGAGAAAAAAATTAGAAAAGGTGTAGTCAATGAGAAGATAAAACAGTATCATCATTTAAATCAGAAAGATTTAAAGTCCCTAGTAAATGTTTGGCTTCTACCATGACAAAGTCAATGGCAAAAGAATTTCCATGACATCATAAATAACCCTTAATCTGGACAAAACATGCATGACAATTCCTTTCAGACATTGGACAATAGGCAGCAAAGGTCAGTTATTCATGAGATTCTGGCATTATATGAAAAGAGCCTTCCTTATGTTTACCTGTCTTTCTAGATGGCTGAGCTAGGAAGCAATGGGTGCAATCAGAATATAAAGGTCTGGTCTTGTAGAACTGAAAAGGCAGTAATTGGAGTTTCCAGCAGTTGAAAAGGTTAAACATTCAAGATGGAACAAAAAGGATGTGCCCTAAGTGTTTGTATGCAGATTCCCTGTAAGTCTTATGTTGAAGACTGTGCTGTATTCATGCAGGGGGACTTAGAAGGTTGAGCCAAGAGATACTGCTGCAGGGATAAGAGCAGAACATAACTGCAGAGGTCCTGAAGGGCTGGAGTAGTTGGAGTTATGACTCAGCCATTATGAAGAATATCTATGATTGACTAAGGCAAGCAGATGAGGTAAAAAAGTCTTTCATATCAAAGAATAATATAAATTGGAGAAGTTTAAAAGTCACTCTCAATAATTTATTCCCTGTGAGAACAAAACTGAATAACCTTAAAAGAAAGGCAACATAATCCAAACTCTCTACAATATACCAACTCTCTACAATATAAATTGTAGAGAAATTTAAAAATAATTTTCAGAGATTCTTCAGTGAAAACTAAACATTTGGGAAAGCAAGAAAATATGAAATACATTGTGGTAGTTAGATTCAGTTGTCAGCTTGGCCAGGTGAAGGCACCTACTTTTGTTGCTGTGGACATGAGCCAATGGTACATGAACCTCACCTGTTGCTCATTTACATCTGCAGTCGGCTAGGAGGCATAACTGCTGCAATGAATGACATTTCACTTAATTGGCTGGTGCTTAAATGAGAGACCACAACATAGCACAGCTTAAGCAGCTCAGCATTCCTCATCTCCAGCACTCACAGCTCAGCCCAGGCCTTTGGAGATGCAGAAAGAGATTACCCGGGGAAAGTTGTTGGAACCCAGGGGCCTGGAAAGAAGGCCAGCAGAGACCATCCTGTGCCTTCCCACGTAAGGAAGAACCTCAGTGGAAAGTTAGCTGCCTTTCCTCTGAATAACTAACAAAATAAATCCCCTTTTATTAAAAGCCAATCCATTTCTGGTGTGTTGCAGTCCAGCAGGTAGCAAACTAGAACATACATTAATAAAGAAATTAATACAAACATCTTTCCAGAATGCAAAAGTAACACATCTGAAAATATATAAATATATACATTTATTTTATATATATATTTATTTATTATGTATATATGTGTATATATATATATATATATATGGAAGGACTAAACTGCAGATTGGAAGCATAGAGGGATATATCAGTTAACTTCAAGCCAGATTAATGAAATGTTTTCAAACTGAGAGAACTAAGTAAGCAAGAACATAGCCTAAGTTATTCAATCAAAAATGAAGAGAAGTGGATGAAATTTTATTAAAAATTGGAGAAAAACATCAATTTACACATTCAAGAAGTTCTGAACATGCAAGTAGTTTAAATCCAACCCCAACACACACACACACACACACACACACCAGCATGCACCGAGGCACATCATAATCAAGTGATAAAATATGAAAGATACAAAGAAACATTTTTAAAAGCAGTCATATGAGGAAGGAAGAACACATTAACTATATGAGAAAATGATATCAATCATTGCAGACCTCATCAGAAAACAAAAGACTAGAAGAAAAAAATCTAAAAAACATTTAAAGGAAAAAAGAAAATTTTACATCCAGTAAAAATATTCTTAAAAAGCAAGGTGAGGGCGGGCCACAGTGGCTCAGCAGACAAAAATGTTTACCTGCCATGTCAGAGGACCCGGGTTCAATTCCCGGTGCCTGACAATGTAAAAAAAAGCAAGGTGACATGGAGACAGTTAAAATAAATGAAATTTCAGAAAATTCACTGCCAAAATCCTGCAGTACAAAAGAAGCCAGCAAAAGTTCTTCAGGATGAAAAATACAGTATCAGGAGAAAACTTTATGATAGTATAAGCAAAAATGATTTACAAAAAATGTTTCTGAATATTATCATAAAATATCTGTCAAAAGAAATGAAAAGCATCAGAGATGGGAAATATTTTAAAATTCTGCAAAAGGCAAGTGAGAATATATGAGAAAAACAATAACATTGAATTTTTAGATTTGCAATTTCTCTGAGAGTAAAATAAATGATACAATGTCAGAAATGACAATGGGTAAATGGAATTGAACATTTTAGGGATCCTACACTTTATGTGAAGCAGTACAATATTAATTTTTTTTTAATTTGCATATGGGCAGGAGGCACCAGGGATCGAACTCCAGACCTCCAGCACGGCAGGTCAGAGCTCTGCCTGCTGAGCCATGGCAGCTGCCCAACAATATTAATTTTAAGTGCACTAAAATAATTTAGTAATGTAAATTTTATCCCTTAGGATAATCATTAACAATGCAATAAAAACAGGCATGTTTTCAAAAACCCAATAAAAAAATTGGACTTCATATGTTTTATTAACCAAAAAGAAGCCAGGAGAGAAGGATCAAAAGTATAAGAACAGATGGCATAAAATGAAAATAACATATCAAAAATTATTTTAAATGTAAATGCACTAAACACCCCAATAAAAGGCAGAGTTATTGAGAATTTCATAAAAATAACCAATTATGTAATTTTTATAAGATGGGTGAAAAGTTCAAGATTGACTAAATATATATCTTATGAATTTATGTATATAAAAACTACTGTGACTCTATCATTACACAAATATGTGCATATTCCAGATGTATTTTTGATAGCATACAATAACAATAAAGCCAATTTATCAGAAAGATATAAAAATCCTTAATAGAGTTTCAAAGCACACAAATGAAAAACCTGACAAAAATAAATGGAGCAGTAGAAATCTTGAAAAGAATAATCAATTTGAATAATTGTCAGGGATAAAGTGTTAACTTTTTGCTATCATCTAGGACAAGGAAATTAATTCCCTTTTTCCGTTTTACTCATAATTCTCCACCAAAATTATTTTACTCTTCGAGATGGTCCTGGTTAGATTCATTTGTCAGCTTGGCGAGGTGTTCATGCACAATTCTCTGGTGAAGCAAGCACTGGCCTGTGCAGCAAGGACATTTTGTGGGCTTAGATCAGCAGTATGTTGAAAGCATCTATGGCTGACTGCAGTTATCTATGTGGAGTGTCTTCCACAATGAGAAGTGTTTTTTAAGGGAGAGGTGATGGCAGCAGTCAGAACAGAGAACTTTTGTTGCTACTTCAGCCCTTTTCTTCCAGGTGGTTAGCTGAAACAAGAATCTAATGGAGTACTTATCAACCATGGCCATTGTCATCAGAATAACTACAGTTTTGCAAAATTTTGAAAAGGCAATGTGTTTGTTATGAAAATATTCACTTGTGTTTCATAACCACTTTTGGATCTTTTGATAGACAAACAGCTAAAATGGGATACAGAACTTCAATTATTTATTCTTATAGCAAAGTAAAATATTGTGATATAATTCAGTTATAGAGAGATTATAAATGAACATTGATGAAAATTTGGAAAATATTTTAAAATTTAAAGAAAATGTAAATATCTTAAAGTTTTTGGTGGTTAGGTTTTTTGTAGTCTTCTAGACTAATCTTGTATATGTGTATATTATCTATATGTGTGTATATATATAATTTTTGTCATTTTCTATTTATTTTTTGTAGCTTTCAGTTTTCACTCTTTCATAATATCTTTGTTAATTCTTCTATCATTTTTTCTTGAAAGAAAGAAGAATCTCACCTTGCAGTACTTTAAGGTCTGAAATTTTATGAATTTATCAGGATAAATATCTGCATACTGTATTATCTTTTGTCTCTATCTACTAACCACTTGACAATCCTACCATTCTATGTTGCATCAGTGAGTTTCAGTAATTATTATTTCTTTATTTAAATTCAATATGATTAAAATCATTATTTTCTCCTGATTTGTACAGGTTTGTTATGTTATGAAAATATAGATCCCGCATTTGAAAAAAAGCAAAACAAAATGGGATGAACAACCTGAAAGACTGAAAACCATTTCCTTAACTCTTATATAGTATGAAAACATAAAATAAAAGGTATCCATCAGAATAGTTTTGCAAACATTAAACATGAGAAGATGGAAAGCTACAATAGTAGCTATCACATATTAAGTGGTTACTAAGGTTAAAAATTTTGTGAACATTGTTTTATATAATCTGCATAACAATCTAAAAATGAAATAATTTAGTGTCTCTTTATGAGAAAATTCACTATAAGCTGATATATAATTTGACCAAGGTCACATTGTTAAGTTACCATCACAACTAGGGTTCATGTCCAGATTCCTCTGATTCCATACATTAAGCCACTTGGACACATATATAATCCCACTGTGGTATGCAAAATTATGAAATCCGTTATCACTTAGAATCAATGTAAATAATACCCTCATCTATTTGAATTTTTTTAAGCTTAAAAGATCTTGAGATTTGAAAAAAATAATAAAATTAAATAACTTTTAAATTAATTAGCTATTATGTCACAATCCAATCTATAGGTAATTTGGTTTAATTACCTTTTCAAAATACATCCTGAGACCCATTGCTTCAATGACATTAACCTGGTTGGTGGTGAACAAGAAATAGCAACTACCATAGACTTATTTGTAAGGCATTTGCATATGAGAAGATGGAGAATAAATTCAAGAAAAATTTAGGGTCTTTCTAGGTCAGTGAAATATCTAGGCATCCAGAGCAGAAGTCAAAGTCAAAGTACCCCTTTTAAGGCAAAGGGTAAGATGTTACAGCTGACCCTTCCTACAACCAAGAAAGATGCAGAATGTCTAATTGGCCTCTGAGCATATTGGAAGCAACATATTTTCTATTTAGGCATGTCGCTTTGGCCCATTTACAAAGTAACAAAAAAAGCAACTAGTGTTGACTGGGAAACAGAACAAGAAAAGGCACTGCAACAAGTCCAGACTGTTATGTAAGCTACTTTACTACTTGCACCATAATGATTCAGCATAATCAATGGTATCTTAAGCATCAGTGGCAAATAGAGATGCCGTTTGGAGCCTTTCTCAGGCTTTGGTGTGAGAAACACAGTGCAGACATGTGGGATTTTGAAGCAAATTTTGCCAGCCTTTGCAGATTACTACTCTCCTTTTGAAAATTAGCTTTTTTCCTGCTACTGGGCCTTAGTAGAAACTGAATGCTTAAACATGGACCATACAATTACTATGAGACCTAAGCTTCCCATTGTGAAACAGGTGCTGTCTGAACCACTATACCATTAAGTTGGGTGTGCACAGTCACACACTATCATCATATGGAAGTGGCTCATATGAGATCTGGCTCTGGTAGGCCCTGAAAGTGTAAGTTAATTACTGAAGAAGTTGTTCGAATGCTCATGTCCTCCATTCCAGCCTTACTACCTTCTTTCTCCCTGCCCCCAATCAAAGCTTCTTGTGGAATTCCCTACAAGAAAAGAAAAATTGGGCCTTGTATAAAGAGCCCAATTTTCACAATTTACAGACCACCCAAAAGTGGATACTCAGAGTGCCCGAACCCCTTTCTGAGAGATTCCTGAAGGACAGTGGTGAAGATAAATCCTCTGAGTGGGCAGAACCTCAAGCAATGTACCTGGTCATTGATTTTTCTTCGAAGAAGAAATGATGAGAGATGCATGCACATGTGGATTCATGGGCTGTGACCAGTAGTTTGGCTGGATGTTTAGAGTTTGGAAGGAACATAATTGGAACTTTGGATACTAAATGTTCTTAGGTAGTGGCATGTGAATAGAAATTTCAGAATGAGCAAAAATCAAGAAGTTATTTGGGTTTCATGTGAATGCTTCTAATACAGTTTCTTTAGCTGAAGAGGATTTTATAATTGATGGATATGAAGACATGTTCTATGGATTCCACTAAGCCTTTTTATTCTCAGCCACTATACTCATCATCCAATGAGCTAATAAACACAGTGTACATGGTGGTAGGAATGGAGCTAAATTATAGGCTCAGCCCCTTGATTTCTACTCATGAAGAAGGACCTGGCTATGACCACAGCTGAGTGTCCAATCTGTCAGCAGCAGAGACCAACAGTCAATGCCTAATATGTCACTATTTCCAAACTGCTATTTGGTGGCAGGTTGATTACATTGGAACACTTTCCTCATGGAAGGGGCAGTGCTTTGTTCTTACTGGAAAGACACTTAATCCAGATGCTGATGTGACTTTTCTACACACAATGCACATGTCAATACTCTCACCTATGGATTTAGAGAATGCCTTATAGACCATCATGGTGTTCTACAAACATTTCTTCTGCTCAAATAAATCACTTCACAGCATATGAAGTATGATCATTGGGCCCATGCTCCTAAATTCATTGACCTCATCATGTTCTCCATCATTTTGAATCAGCTAAATTGATAGAACTTTGGAATGACCTAGTGAAGACTCAATTACAATGTCAGCAGGAGAGAAATACCTTGCATAGGTCTATCTCTTATTAGCATAACCAAAAGGGGAGGGACCTCCCCAAGCCTTATAAAGCAGGAATCTCAATGCTGAGTCATCTCCTTCCTTGAGGAATGCCCATACTCACACCCTTTGAGTGTGTATTTTTGTTGCTCTGTATTAAATTTTGCTGTACACACTGACTAGCCCTTGAATTCCTTCCTGTGACTAACTCAAGAATCCTCATGGCATCAGCCATTTGTTAAGGTCTTGATGTATTTGAAAATTCCTGGGGGCTCTCTGGGATCATTATCACCTTGTAAAATAACCTTCTGAATAAATTCAGAGTTTGTACCTTTATTCCATCAAATATTAAATGACACAATTTAAACAGAGTAGATGCATAATCTAATTTGGGTGACTATAAACACGTGATATATTCTGAAGGGCATTTATTGTAGCTTCAGATATGTTCACGATATCTATTGACTTGTTGTGATATAAAATTGTTTATGCTGCTGTTCTAGTTTGCTAGCTGCTGGAATGCAACACACCAGAAATAGATTGGTTTTTAATAAAAAGGGATTTATTTGTTAGTTCTTCAGAGTAAAGAAGCTAACTTTCCACTGAGGTTCTTTCTTACATGGGAAGGCACAGGATGGTCTCTGCTGGCCTTCTCTCCAGGCCCCTGGGTTCCAACAACTTTCCCTGGGTGACTTCTTTCTGCATCTCCAAAGGCCTGGGCTGAGCTGCCAGTGCTGAGATGAGGAATGCCAAGCTGCTTAGGCTGTGCTATGTTGCGGTCTCTCATTTAAGCACCAGCCAATTAAGTCAAACATCATTCATTGCAGCAGGCATGCCTCCTAACTGACTGCAGATATAATTAACAACAGATGAAGTTCACGTACCATTGGCTAGGTGCCTTCACCTGGCCAAGTTGACAACTGAATCTAACTACCACAGCTGCCAAAGTGAGGAAACTGGGTCTCAGAAAAATAAGTACAAATCCATGCCAGACCTATGATATAAATTTATATCCCATATCCTAAGATTTGAGAGACTACATATAGAAATGACAGTGAACAAGAAAGTCTGACCCTATCACCAGTAATGAGACTAGAAACCTCTAACCCATAATTTACAACAATTGGTATAGGAGCTAGCCACTATTACAATAAATATCCTGGGAAGTCAAGCCACTATCTCTGTAATAACAAACCCCAAATGGTCAGAATTTAATGGAAAACTGACAGCTTTCCTAATTTTTCCTCCGTTTCTCACTTGGGACTAAGAAAAGAAGAAAAATATGATCCCTAACCCCTCAAAGAGGATGCCCTGTTTCCAGTTAACCTGTTCCCAGTCTCTCCATGCCTATAGCTGCCAATCAGTCATGGAAGTCTGAAGTCATGCCTCTTTTCCACTATAATGCATTCCAATTTCCCTTCATGCCTTTGAATCTCTACCATATATAAGTGATAGTGACTGACTCCTTTGCTATAGCAAACTCTGAATAAATAGGTTTTGTTCACATTTGAACAGTTTTCCTTTATTTCTGCAGTTATTTTTGGATACCCCCCTGAAAGCTGGTCTGCCCTTCCCATTGTCATGGGCACCAGTCTTCCACCAGGTACAGTACTCAGAGAAGTCCCTTGTACTGATGTGGTAAATTTAAGATTGTGTTAAATCAAAACAAAAAAGATCTAAATTTTGGGGAGGATTCAGTTCTGATACAAATTGATCAGATTATCTATTAGTTTGTTTAGAGAACAAGGAAACATGCACCAAGAATTCCATTTACTTGTTCTCACCCTTAGCAGAAAAGAGACATGAAATATCAAAAAATAAGTTATAATGTTGCCAAAACACAATACATTATTTAGGGCTTGACCTTTCTCAGGAGGGAAAAACTCTGTCTACTCATAGACTGAAACCCATCCAGAATTGTCCTAAACTCCTTACAAAATGGCAATTGTAAGGCTTTCTCAGTTTAGTCTGATATTGCTGACAAACAGTGGCAGTTTTTTATGAGATTACAAGATGTCTTTATGAATTGACTGTCATTCAGAAGGAGTCCCTCTCCTCTAGGAACCAAAAATTAACAATCCTACTGTAACTTGAAGATAGATCTTCAGTTGCCTCTTTCCCAAGATACCCCAACTATGAAAAGTCATTTCATCTATTTGTGCATGAGTAATCTGGATGCCCTTGGGGTTTTAACCCAATTTATGGAAACCATCAAAAATGCATCATTTACTGTATAACCTTGACCTACTTGCAAATGATTATCCCCCTTTAAATTAGGGCAATTGCTCCCAGTACAAAATTTAATGTTTCTGCTATTGAAAAACTTGATCCTTCTGCTAGACTCCACACTTGGCCTCATGGCTCTTCATATAGCACAGACATTAATACTGAAAGAGAACACACACATAGCCTATTGGTTAGTCATTTATGAGATTCTCTTTGGGTTCCCTCTTACATTACTTGTCATTGCTGCAACACCCTAATATAGCTTTCTTCTGTCCATACTAGAAGAAAGGAAACCTCATAAATGCCTTACTTCAAACACAGAATTATCTGTATCTGACTCAGATTTATTAGAATGTCTCATTGAGAATCCTGTCTCAGTATTATATTTGTTGTTGCACTGTATCTCAATACTGAAATTGGAGGTTATCTAGCAGGATGTGCTATTATAAATTTAAGTTATTCTTTAGAAAATAGTCCTTAACTTGAGGTAAAATCCCAGATAGCAAAATTTAGAGCTTGTCAACTAAGACCAGAAACCAGAGAGCAAACACAGATACAAAGATACATGGTTTGGTAGGTAGGTAGGTAGATAGATAGATAGATAGATAGATAGATAGATAGATAGATAGATAGATAGATAGAAAGAATATTGCATTGTTTTGTAATGCTTTGCAACATTATGGAATATTGCATAGCTTTGTAATGCTTTGTGACAAATGGGGCTTCTCACCTCTGCTAGAACCCCCATCAATAAGGGAATATTCAGATGTACATCTAATTTATATAGTGGTAACTATGATGACATCTGAGGCCCATGCAATATGGAAGCCAAAGAAATGATTTAGCAGACCATTGTACCAAACAACCTGCCTTAACCAAGGCTGTGTTCTAAACCATCAGAGGATTAATCTTTGGAGGGACTCAAAGTGACCATTATAAATTAATACTTAGCCCCTGATTTTGAGAAGGAAAAATGCAAATATATTTGTGTGTATCTTTCACTCAATTAATCTCTGGTGCTCTCCAACACAGCAGCTGAGTAACATTTCATGTGAATATTAACCGTATTTCTCCATGAATTTACTCATGACTTAATAAACAAGTAAGTTGCTATTTTACATCAACATTGGTGGAAAAACTTTAATAAAATGGCTGAGGTTATTTTCCTTCATGCATCATCTGTTAACAATATGATCCTGTAAAAACTGTAAAGGAAGGATATGGCCAAGAATCAAAACTTCAAGCGCTCTTTGAATCCTTCAGATGGATTTTATCAAACTTGTAACCTCCATGGGGTTTGAATATGTTTTAGTGATTGTGAGTCTATTTTTAAATAGAATTGAAGAATTTTTTTGCTGAAAGTCTACAATAGTAATTGCTACTAGAAAGCTGATATTTTGAATTTTGGAAGAGACAAAAGGTGAAACCACCCTTTAACATCATTTGTTACAAGGTGTTGTTAACAAAATCACAGCAGTAATACTCTAATGAGCCAATCATTTGGGTTACATAGGGATCTAGGAGAAAAGGAATCACAGAACAAGGTTAGAACTATGAAGATGACAGCAGTCTTTGAGCACTGAAGATCTGAATTGTTTCTTACTCTGAATTTTTCAAACTATTGCAAGCATTAGAATGAGCAAGAATGTCAAGACCATATGTACAAATGAACAATGACATGGAAACTCTGACCTACTCTCAGCACTAATCAGATCAGAAAACTTTGGGGCACAACTTGCAACAATAGGCATAGAAGCTGGTGACTGTCTGTAACAGCTGACCCAAAATAATCAGGAATTAATCAATAATTAGCAGCTTTGATAAGATTTACCCCATTTTCAACCTGAGATAGAATGATCTGCTTTCAATAAGACAATTTCTAGCCTCCCAGGCAGCAACCTCCAATCAAAGGATATCTGAAATCTTCCCTTTATTCCTCTTGAAATTTTTCCCATTCCTCTGTCTGTTTTTGAGTCTGTGCTAAATGCAAGTGATGGTGGATGGGTGTCTTGCTATTGCAAGTTCTGAATACATGGCCATTTTTTGCATTTGTGTACTCTACAGTAATTTCAAAATTTTTTTTCCTCCACATCCCACCCCTTTAATTCCCTTGATAGAATACCACTGCTCTTTAAAATTTTCTTACCTATTATTAAAGCTAACATTTTTGTGAGGTATTATTTTGAATCAGTACCAATAAGTTCACAAATGTGAACATTTAGTGCTTTATTTCAGAAACATTTACTCTGCATTATTGTGTAAATCTATCATATTACTGTTTTGAAGGAGAAAAGAATTGAAGCAACACCCCGCAGTATATCTATGGATTACAACACCAGAATAAGTGCAAATAAGCAATTTAATGAACACTATTCACAGTATAGCTAAACTTCATTTGTCGTTTCACAAGTAAGGTGAAATTTGAGATCATTTTCAGAATATTTGGGAGACAGAAACTAAAATAACAAGTTTGACCCTACTATGAAATCACCAGATCTGCGTACTTTAGTTATTGGAATGCATCCATCAGCATTTGATATATAGAGAATTCTACACAAGAACTGCAGTTCCACACTTATTGAGAAGCAACAATTAAAAATATTTATTTATGAAACAACTATTTTTCAGAAGTTACACTATGTGGAGTATGTGAAAAGGTAGAAGGCAATCACAAAACCTTTCTACCTCTTTTAACCATGAAAAGATTTGTAGGATTTTATCTATATAGAGTAATATTTGAGTGCATATTGCCAGCCACAAAACAAATATATTACACCTGGCTCAAGGTTCTGGTCACATACATTTTTCAATAATTTTGTTGTAAGAATAACTATGAGAGCCAGTATTTAAAAAAAAATACATTTGATTACAGAAATCCAATTATATGTTTCTCCTTCATTAATCAAACACTGAAATATTTACTTTTCCTTTTTTCTTTTTTTTTTTGGTATGGGCAGGTTCTGGGAATTGAACCCAGGTCTCTGGCTCAGCAGGCAAGAATTCTTGCCACTGAAACATTGAAATATTTAAAGAAAATACTTTATATACTTTTGCTTCATGTATTTAACTTTCTGTCTCTCTGTAAATTATTGTGTCTTTTGGTTATTCAACCATTGTTATTTTAAAGAATAAACTTTAGAGAGAAAGTCTGACATCATGCACAGCATTCAGTCATTCATCTGGGTCATACATATATGCTCTTGATTCTGAATCCTTTATTTTCTATCTTGCACCATTGTGGATTCAGGCATTTCATTAAACCAATGTCAAACATTGTATTGGGCTGATATTTTTCTGTGACACCTAATCAAATACGGAAAATAATGGATTGAATTAATCATATTCATTAATGTTTGTATTTTATTTCTTTCAGTTCAGCTTTTGCCTCTACTCCATAAAGACTTTTGCCTCAACTTCCCTTCAGTTAATATTCATGCCAACTCCTTCCCCAGGGCAATTTTTGGTTCATTTTTCCAAGAAGCGTAACAGTAGTCACAGGTTCTAGGAAGAAGGACTTGGACAGCTTTGGGAAGTTGGATATTATTCTGCCTACTGCTTCTTTACAGGTATATTTTTTGGAAATTGAGGAATCTGATATCTGGTATTTTTCTTATTTACTAATATTCAATAAAATAATTCTACAAAAGTTTCACATTATGTACCCATTCCACATTATGAAGCTACAATATTTGTTCTAATAAGACTGTATAACCTCTTTAAATAAAAAAGAACAAAAAAGGATGTGGCTCAAAAGTTCCATACACACTCACTTCTAGTTTGCTAGCTGCTGTAATGCAATATACCAGAAATGGAATGGCTTTTAAAAAGGGATAATCTAATAAGTTGCTAGTTTACAGTTCTAAGGCTGAGAAAATGTCCCAATTAAAGCAAGTCTATAAAAATGTCCAAATGAAGGTATTAACAAGAGATCACTTTCACTCAAGAAAAGCTAATGAGTTCAGCATTTCTCTCCAAACTTGGAAGGCATGAGGTGAATATGGCAACAGTTTGCAGGCCATCTCTCCTGGCTTCTTGTTTCATGAAGCTCCCTGGAAGGCATCTTTCTTTTTCATCTACAAAAGTTGGTGGCTGGTGGACTTTCTGTTTCAAGGTTCTGTGGTATTCTCTGCTTTCTCAAAGTCCCCAAAGTCACTGACTGGTGGACTGTGTGGTTCTCTCAGCTTCATGGCTCTGTTCAGCTCTGCTGTGGCTTTCTTGTCATTCTCAAAAGGCATTCTCTCCAAAAACATCCCTTCTTTTATGGAATGCCAGTTATCTAATCAAGACCCATGTAGAATGGGTAGAAACACACCTCCATCTAATCAGTTTAATCCTCAAAACTGATTGAGTCACATCTTCATGGGGATAACCTAATCAAGTTTCCAACCTATAGTAGTGAATAGGGATTAGAAGAAACCACTGCTCCCACAAGACTGATTAGGCTCAAAACAAACATGGCTTTTCTAGGGTACATAAATACTTTCAAACTGGCACACTCACATATTCCTTCTACAGTATCATTCAGAAGTGAGTAACCTATTCAATAATTCAACCATACACATCAGCAAAATACAAATTTCCAATGCAATAAGAGGGAAGATAGAATTTATCTCTCAGCTATGGTCTCCTACCAGTTGTTTTGGTTTGCAAAAGCTGCTGAAAGTCAATATACCAAAAATGGACTGCCTTTTAACAATTTGGATTTGTTAGCTTACAAGTTACAATTCTAAGGCTGTAAAAATGTCTGAAGTAATAAGATATCAACAGAAAGAAACCTTCTATGAAGAAAAGCTGCTGGCACCTGGGACACCTCGGTCACATGGGAAGGATCATGGCCAGTGTCTACTGGTCCTTCTCTCCCATATTGCATTTCTTTCAGGCTCTGGCTTTAGTGGCTCTTTCAGCTTCTTTGGATCCTTGCTTTCTTCTCCAGAGCTTTTCTCTCTTAAGTTTCTCAGCTCTTTCTGCCCTTTGCCTCTTATAAAGGACTCCAGTAAAAAGATTATGATGCATTTTGAATGGTGTGGGTCATATTTCAACTTGAAGTAGCCTAAACAAAAGGTCCAACCCACAACAGGTTTGCACCCACAGAAATGAATTAAGATACATGGTCTTGGGGGTACAAGAGTGATTCAGTGGGTAGAATTCTTACCTGCCATGCAAGAGACCATGGTTGCATTTCCAGCCCATGCACCTCCCAAAACAAACAAACAAGCAAACAACAAACAAAAGAGAAAAACAAAAATTCAACAAATGGTGCTGCAGTAATGGGATACTCACATGGAAAAAGAATGAAATGTGGGCCCAACCATACAAAAAGAAAAAAAAGAAAAAAAAAACATGGACTTTTTCTATGATGATAATGGTTTCAAACCAGTTCACTGGTGACAGTAAACCCTATGGGAAATAAAGTCCCCTACAATGTCAAATTATTCATATCTATACCTCCAGGGATTACTATGGCATCTTGTGTCTAAACAATGAGAGAAAATAATTTGCAATGGTTAGAGATATAGCAGAGGCAAGACACACTCATGAAGAAAGAACTGTATGGGCATAACTATCAATGTTAGGAAAGACTTGAAACAGTAACTACTGGGTCCCCTCATTCCGTAGCTGCAGCAGAAGTGGTAGTTTTGGCACAAGTCCATAATTTAGAGATGTCTTGTAGAGAAATAATTGAAAGTGTGTAAATTTTTGGTGGGGCATGCTTTGAATCCCTTCAAGAACATGAGCTAATGAATAGGCAAAACTTTCCCAAATTCAGAAGTATAGTAAGTACCAGTTTGCAAATTTAAACCAAAATCTAAGTGACTGACAACCATGCTGTTTTCCATAATGATTAATTGATTTTTGAAATTAATTCATTGTGTTTTGAAAGATATAATTTTATATCTCAATATTTTAAATGCATCTCTGGGTATAAGTTCTTTTGTACTGCATCAGCAACTATAAAAAGAAGATGGAAGTTGCCATGATTCCACATTTTTTAATTCAAAAACACAATCAAGGAGTTTCAAGTTTCAACTATGGGGATTGTATTCTCCCTTAAGATCTAGAAATGTTTTACTTAAGCAGCATATCTTTCTTTCTGAAATTTCAGAGCTTCCCAAATCCAGATGTTTGCACTGCCATAATTCTCCAGCAAGGTAGTTTATATCACATCAGGCCTCTTTACATTAAGAGTTATATAGCCACTCCACCACAAAAGAATTCCTCACTTATTCTTCATCTAATATGTTTCCCTAGCCTTATATCATTTTACTGACTCCTTCCTTTTCCTCTGTCATCCCTCATTTTTTTCTACATCTCTATCAAGAACTATGAAACTTTATTTCTTTCTCTCAAATAAAGTTGTTAATCTACATAGCTTGAAGTCCTTCCAAAAATTATGACCTCAGTTGGACCCTTCTATTCCAATCTGCTCTCCCATGTAAGTTTTATCTCTTTAGTGCTTAGCAAAGCTTTTTTACAGGCAATAAGATTATCAGGGTAGGAACAGATTGTTGATGCAAAAATTGTAACAATAAGCTTTACCTCATTTTGAAAAATGTACATGAAGTTGAATTAACTAAAATATAAATCTCAAAAAATTATTTTTTCCAAAGAAATTCTAACCAGAAAAGTAGTTTGAGATACAATGGTGAAAACAGTTTTCCAATAATTTAAGAAAAACTAATCTTTCCAAGATATGGTTCAAAAATCTAACAGAATACATCATTGAATATTAATAGTTATGGACATTTATTCAACCATCAAAAAGTATTGATTTGGAAGTGGACTCATGAGATTATATCATGTTATTCAGAATATTTTATGAAATACATGTTAAAAACTCATGTACATATATGTATGCTTAAAATATTGCTTTTTGATCACAAAATAATCAATGTGGCTCTAAAAAACAATTCTTTCATTGCAATGGTATCTCCTCTTCCCCTGAAATCCTTCTCTAATTCTTTACTTCCTCCTTCAGACTTCTACAACATTTCATCAACAGTTTATTGTTCATCAATTAGAAAATACAAACTGTATACCAGAAAGCCATTGTAAAAAACTATTCATGAGACTACAGTAATAAAAAGAATAGCTCATAGTGAGAACGATCCTGGGATGACATACAGGGTCAGGCCAGATCTTAACCACTTTTATACACCTGACTGCAAGGGAGGAAGACAAATACTCTAGACATGGGTCAAGGAGGCAAAGCAAAATCCTTGGTATAGCCAGTCTGCCTCTGCTGTGGAGTGTAGGTCATTCCTGTGTGTCTCCAGCAAGTACTTTATCAGGATTACCCTAATCTATTCATTTTACCATTACTAAAAACACTGAAATATTAAATACATATTAATATTTTGTGCTTATCTTTCTCTGTTAAAATGTCTGAATTTCTTTGTACACATGGATTATGCTTTACTGAATTTCAAATTCAGACCTGTATCTGAACCTTAAAAATATAATAATATATCAAGAAAAATAGAAAGACTTTACCTCTATCAAATTAAATGTGATTATTGTTCTCAGTCTCTAACAAATGTATAAGGAACACATACTCAGAAGTAAGATGTCATGAATCTGAAAACTTTATACATTGATGGACATTGATGGTGGAATGTATATTTGTTAAAATAATCTTGAAAGGATCCATTAGAAATTATAAATTCTTTTAAGTATCCTGAATCAGGGATCCACTCCTGGATATATTTTACAGAGATGCTCAATAATGGATCATCAGAGGGTCACACACAAAATTGTTAATTGTGGTGATACATGTAGAGCTCAGTACTTAAGAATTAACTGAATGTATAATGTCTAAAGAAACAAATGCATTTATTAAATGGGGTAGATACAGATTATAAAAATATTATAATATTTTATTATGTTAGTGGAAAAGAGAAGGAAGAAAATAATTTGTATATGTGTAATAAAATAAACAGATCTCAAAAAACTACTTAACTTTGCAGTCAATTAAGCTGACCACCTTCTCTTCCTGTGGGGGGCCAGTGTGCAGAGGCTACAGACAGCAGACTCTGATGGTTTACATAGCCTGTTTCTTATATGGGTTGCCATAAGGGACCTTGCAGACAGTTTCTTTCTTTTGATTAATATGCTTGAGCTCATGCAGTCTCCAATGTAGGCTCCAAATAGAAACGTAATGTGACTTTGGAAAGCCTCAGGGTATGATGGCCAAGATCCACTTTGTCCATATCGTTATGTCCATCAGCACCAAGCTTCAAAACAATGAACATGTGATCAATGCACTGTGCAGGGTCAAGTTCGAGTTCTCTGGTCATGAGAAAATCCATGTCCCTTTGCAGTAGGGCCTTAGGAAGTTTAATGCTGACAAACTCAAAGACATAGTGGCTGAGAAACACCTCTTCTCAGATGCTAGGGTTGCTAGTCAAATGCATCTCAAGGATGCCCTCAGGAAAGATTTGCAAGCATTTTCCTCACCCAATTTGTGTCCACCAATAACTAATTCATGGCCATAAAATAAAATAGTTGAATAAGAACATTTGATATCAAAATGACATATGTAACAAAAATTGCAAGATCATTAAAACATACATTATATTTACTTTATATAGCTGTATGCCTTTGAAAGGACATATATCAAACTTCTTAGAAGAGATGACTTAAAGAAAGGAGAATTGAAGTGGACATTAGGAATGACAACTGATGATTATGGAGTAAGGAATGAAGGTAGGATGAACTCAATAGTTGTGACATTAAAAGAAAGAAATAAAATAAGAGTAACTCATATATTCAAAATTTGTATTCTTTCTGAATTTATAAAAGAAACATAGAGCATGTGAAATCTAACTTACATGTAAAAGCTTGAGACATCCAATGTGGAAAATGTTGAATATTAAAATAATTTAAGGGAGATTAAAGTACGTTTCCAACAATAATGTATTTAACTCAAGGTGTTCAGAAGGGAGTAGTATAAAATAACACAAGAAAGCAGGGAAATCATATATAAAGAATGTTTCTCAGTAGAGAAATCAAAGATACTCTGCATAATTGGCAAAGACACATGACACCATTTCCTGGTATCGGATGCTTTGGGAACAAAAACAAATTGCATTCAAGCTCTCAGCTATGTGTCTCAAAGTGGAAAAACTTTAATAAATTCCTGATTTCAGTGATCTTAGCAACCACATGGGGGAGAAATAACACATTCAGTTTTTAAGGTGAGTAGGGGATTCTAATCATGATTACTAGACTATCTCCAGCAAAAATTGTTAACTTGGTAGTTTCAGTTTAAATTATGGAAATGGCAATGATACCAAGGTCAGACTCAGCACAACGTGCCATATATATTAATATTCTTATTTTATAGTGATCTTCTCTGGAGTAACTTGCTATTTTTAACCTTATTATGCTCTTTGAAATAAGCAAGGAATCTACTTCTTCTTTATAATTATTATATTGACACTGGAAATCTAAACTATGAAAATTCTGAAGGGGAAAGGGAAAACACTGTTTTAAAGCTTCATCTAGAATGCAGCTTGAGCAACCTGATGCTCAGGTCAGGCTAATTGAAGCTGAGTTTTTATGTTGCAAATACTAACTCATTCCAATGAAAGCTTCCAGTTATTCAGTAATGTGATATTAGCACTATCATTTTCTTCTATTAGTTGCATCTGCAGAGTTTCATTTGTGCTATGAATATCTATGCTTTCATTTTACCAATACCACTTAACAGACAAGAAGTATCATAGTTTACATTCCCCTTCAGTAGTTCCTTTGACAAGGTATTTGGTTATGAGTTTAATTAGTAAGTTTTTCCAGGTAGAATAAATGAGAGAATGTGGCAATTGATACAAGGAAAGGAGGAAAGCTAACAGTGTGCAATAGAGAGGAAGTTACTGCTGTAAGTGAGGCTCAAAGGTTTAAGATGTGTTGAAGTGCACTGCAGAAATATTAGAATGAGAAGCTGAATGAGGATTGTTTACAGCTGCAGACCATGTCAGAGGTGGTCCACTGTGATAAGAGAATGGGGAGATGAATGTTTCTGCAACAGTTATTGTTATAGTTTGCTAGCTCCCAGAATGCAATATACCAGAAATGGAGTGGTTTTTACAGAGGGAAATTTAATAAGTTGCTAGTTTACAGTTCTGAGGCTGAGACAATGTCCCAATTAAAGCAAGTCTATAGAAATGTCCAATCAAAGGCATCCAGAGAAAGATACCAATGGCCTTCAAGAAGGCCAATGAAGTTCAGGGTTTGTCTCTCAAGTTCACATGGTGAACACAGTCAGGACTTCTCTCTCAGCTGGAAGGGCACTTGGTGAACACAGCATCATCTGCTAGCTTTCTCTCCTGGCTTCCAATTTCATGAAGCTCTCTGGGAGGAATTTTCCTTTTTCATCTCCAAAGGCTTGTGGACTCTCTACTTTGCAGTGCTGCAACATTCTCTGCTCTCTCTGAATCTCCTTCATTCTCCAAAATGTTTCCGCTTTTATAAGACTTCAGAAACTTATCAAGACCCACCCAAATGGGTGGAGACATATCATCACCTAGTCCAGTTTAACAACCTCTTGATCAAATCACATCTCCAGGGAGATGATCTAATTACAGATTCAAACATACAGTTTTGAATAGGGATTATTCTGCCTTTACAAAATGAGATTTTGATTAAAACATGACTTTTCTAGGGGCCATACATCCTTTCAAACCAGCACAGTTACATTTTCAGTAGCAAATTGAAAATATTAAATATTTTGACTTAGGCTAATATATTCATCAGAGCACAATGACAAAATTCCCTGGACCCTTCTATTTCTTGTATTAAATTTGCAGGTAATTCCTAAGGTCAGTAGCTTAGAAGTATCTCTGAAGATATTTATAATGAGAGCTTAGTTTAAAATCAGCAAAATTAGAGGGTCAGGAAGGGTCAACCCTTTGAGGAATTATCAGGCATGAATATACTGCTTTCTGTATAAGTGAACTTGCCTCACCTTAAACATTCCATATCTCTAAGCTTGGGTATTTCCTTTTTTTCTCAGAATATGCCCAAATAAGCTTCATCATTAAAGAAAGTGTTTATGCTGGTCTGTAATCCTTGTTACAAATTGTGTGTATCACAAGTTAAGAAGGAAAACTATCTCTGGGGATGGGAAAAGGATCCCATAGTTCTTCAGAGGACCCTGTGTGTGGCACAACAGCAATACATACCATGTATCTCAGCCAATCAGATTTTGAGAATCTTGCATAGTGGGATAAATTATGTTGAAGAAGCACAGCTAAGAATGTCTTTAAAGATAACCACAACTTGCATAATTGTGTTTTGACTTTCATCTCCAGATGTTATAACATTCACTGATGGCCTATATTGGGAAATCAGTGTTTCTCTGCTGACATACTATTTTTTCACCCACTAAGAGTGAAATATTTATAAAGGCTCATGGCTTCATTAGCTGTATTGAATGTCCTTATTCTTTTATTTTAAAATAATATGTGTATATATATCTCTGCTGGTGGAAAATCACTAACAGAATCCCATTTCTGATGTATTTTAGAGTCATTCAAGTTACTTCCTATCTACCTGTCTGTCTCCCTCTTTTGTTCCTTCTCTGCTCTTGATGGGAGCATGGTTATGCTAATCTGATCATCCCATTCACTTCAATTAAGAATATTTGCAATTTGAAATATCTAGAATAAGCAAATTTATAGACAGAAAGTCAATTAGAGGTTACCTTTTAATGTTGATGGTAATGATATATTAATATTGTTCAGGAATTTTGCATTTTTGTGCATAAAAAGGTGGAACATCAATATATTTTCAATCTTAAAAAAAGGGGGCTATGCTGGGCAGGTCATGGTGGCTTAGCAGGCAGAGTTCTCACTTGCCATGTCAGAGACCCGGGTTCATTTCCCAGTGCCTGCCCATGCAGAAAAAAGGGGGGGGTTGTGCTGACCTCTGGATGAGTTGCAGAGTACTTCTCATTTTGTGTAATCTGGAGGAGTATACAAAAGAAGATAGTCTCTTCTTTGAAAGTTTGGAGGCACTTGCCTTTGAATCACCTGAACAGAAGAATTGTAGAAGAGGGGAAATATAGCCTTCATATTAAAATTTGTTAATTAAAAATGTCAGTTGTATACTTGATAGGAGAATAAATAAACATATAAGAATAGCTTTTAAAATTTAAAATGCTGAAAAAATACTCTACTCTTATCAATGTCACATCCAGTAGGTTTTATTTGGCTGGAATAAATAAAGACCCCTGTACATTTTGACAAGTGATATACAATATACAGAAAAAAACATTTTGTTTTAATCCAATCTTGTGGGTGCAGACCAATTCTGGATGGGACCTTTAGATTAGGTCATTTCCATGGAGATGTGTTCCACACAATTGTGGGTGGAAACTTTTGATTCAGTTGTTTTCATGGAAATGAGACTCACCTAAATCAAATGGGTTTTAATCAGCTCACTGCAGACCTTTAAGAAGGAAACTTTTGGAGGAAGTTCAGACAGATGTGAAGAGATGCAGAAGGAAAATGCCCCCAGGAGATGCCAAAAACTGAGAGAACCATTTGAAACCTGAAGATGAGAGAGAAGGACAACAGATGTCACTATGTGCCTTCCCATGTGACAGAGGCACCTAGATACCAGCTGCCTTTCCTCCCAGAAGGTATCCTTTTATTGGTGCCTTAATTTGGACATTTTCATGGCCTTAGAATTGCAACTTATACCTTAATAAATCCCCTTAAAACCAATCCAAAATTACTGGCATATCCATTCCAGCAGCTTTAACAAACTGAAACAACCCACTTCCCTGTGTTTCCTCTTTCATTTTTAACTTATACCATGATACTTCATATAACAATATCATGTGCTGGTTCTAGAGACATTTGGGAGAGAACCTCTGCTATAGAAGTTGGTTTCAATTTCTTAGATGAGTATCTTTGTAGTGGTTTACAAGAGAATTTTTGACAGCACATTAAGAACTACATTTTAATAATTTACATTTGTCTTAAATTATGCTATAAAATTATAACTAGAAAATTAAACCCACATTTTCAGAGTTATTGCTTATTCAAAGCTGATGAGGCAATGCCTACTAATGTTTCTTTCTTAAAGTGAATGCTAGGCACAGAGTCATTAAAGGATTCTACCTGAGACAGTGAGTTCAAGCTTAACAGGTTTCTGAAAACAACAGAGTGAGAGCAGGGGTGAGCAGGCAGGTGGGAACAGTGAAATCTGCCAGCAAATGGAAAGGAAAAATTGCTCCCACTCTCCTTCTGACAGCTTGTGGTTTTAAAGGAAAAAATGAACCAAGAGGGTTGAGGGGTGAGTGGATGGCTGCAGTCATCATGGGGAGATATCAGTCTGGTGCAGATCATGACTTCATGCTCATAGTTATCTGGTCTGGCCTCTGGTAGGTGGGGTGTTGACAAGTTTGTGCTCACTATCTTGCTGGCACACATCAGATCCTGTCAGAGGAGCTGATGAGGGAGAGATCCTGAAAGGGCTTCCATGCCACAGAATTCATTTTGTATGTCAAGTTCATTTTATGGAGACCTGATATTCCTGCCCTTTTATTTTAATAAAATTGACTGGAGCTGGGATTAGGTTTGGGGGGATGCCTTAACTCAGCTCAAAGCAGTTTTTGGAGGGAGGAGGGATGTCATGTTCTCTTTTTCACTACTTCCTGCTGTGTTTGGGTGAAGTTGGGGGAGAAATTGCTTTGAATTGGGCATCATTCATTGGGTTCAGGGCTTCTTCTACTGGAACTGACTGCTGGCAATGTTTTTGTTGTGACAGGAATAGATTTTTAAATTTCTGTTGTGGCAGGAGCATGATTTCAAATTTTGCTGGTTGGTCATGGCTGTTTTTATTAGCTAGGGTTCTCTAGAGAAACAGAATCAGTAGGAAATATCTACAGATATAACATTTATAAAAGTGTCTCATGTAACCATGGGAATGTAGAGTCCAAAATCTGTAAGGCAGGCTGTGAAGCTGATGACTCCGATGAATGGTATGGATGAAATCCACAGGAAAGGCTTGCTGGCTGAAGCAGGAAGAGAAACTGTCTGTTCTGAATCCTCCTTAAAAGCCTCCCAGTGATTAGATTAAACATCACTCATTGCAGAAAACACTCCCTTGACTGATTACAAATGCAATCAACTGTGGATGCAGCTGATATGATCATGATTTAATTCTATGAAATGTTCTCATAGCAACAGACAGGCCAGCACTTGCCCAACCAGACAGGCACCACCTCCTGGTCAAGTAGACAAATGAAAATGACCATGACATTGCTGTTGACCTGTGAACAAATTTAGTCAGAAATTGTGAGAGACAGGGGTTTAGGCAGAAAATTAATAGGAGGATAATAAAGGAAGAATGAGTTGTTAATAAGATTCAAGGGACAAAGGGATGAATTGATGAAATCTGTTGATATTTTAGGAGCATTCAGTATCTTCAGGTTTTACAGCTTCTTTGACATTGGAACAATTTGGAGGTTTTAAGTTTCTGAAAAACAAACTTAAGTAAAATTTTATAGAGAATTAGATACTTTTTAGGGTTTCTAGGAACACTGTTGGCTGTGGTTTGTCATATTGTGGCAGTTTGTAATATCTGACTAAAGTTTGCATAAGAATAATGTCCAGAATAACCTCTCAACTCGATTTGAAATCTCTTAGCCATTGAAATTTTATTTCTTTTCCCCCTTTTGGTCAGTTCATCCATGTTAGGGCCAGGCTCATCTTTGGAGATTATGTCTCACAATGCCAGGGCCAGCTATGCTCTGTGATGCCAAGGTTGGTTATATTTCCTGCTGCCAGTGCCAGGTTTATATCCCTGAAAATTATGTCCCACAAAAAACCTCAGAGTTTGGCTTAGAGAGACCACATTTGAGCAACAACAGAGGTTTTCTGGAGATGGCTCTTAGGCACTAATTTTAAGTAAGTTTAGTTTACTATTATAGAAATAAGTTTCATAAGAGCAAGCCTTAAAATTGAGGCCTTGGCTAACTGGGAAATTTTTAATAGTTTTATCTTCTCCAGTCACTCAAGGGATTTTGCAGACACTTTTTTCTTCTTTTGCCTCAAACACACTGAAATGCAGAGTATAAAACATTAACTTGTACAAAAGATTTTGTTTCTTATTCCAGGTTTTATATTAAATAAGGTTTATTTAGGTTGTTTAATTTACTAGACAGATTAAATTAGATAGTGCAAATTTTGGACAAAATAAACATTTTTATTTTATCTCACACAAAAGTTAAAGCTTTAAAATGCAAGCAATTTTTTTTACCTTGTTTATTGATTTATCTTGGTTTTAACTATATCAATTTCATTGCATCTTTAATTGGAGTTTGATGTCTTTTATCTTTTTATTCATTGCTGTGTGGACCCATGCTAACTTTCAGAGCTGGAGAACTAAATTTGAGTTTTAGATGTTATATATACACTTAAGG